>CAUYON010175172.1:0-36591 GCA_963573935.1 Arctocebus calabarensis
CTCCCTCTCCCCTTTCCCCGTCTTCCTGTGCAATAAATGGGTTGTAGCCTTCACTTGAACGATAAAGAATTTGTCTCATATTAGGGGTGTATACATGGGATACTTTTTCTTCCATTCTAGAGATACTTTGCTAGGGAGAACACATTCCAGCTCCATCCATGTAAATATGAAAGAGGAAAAGTCACCATCTTTCTTTAAGGCTACATAATATTCCATGGCATACATGTACCACAGTTTATTAATCCATTCGTGTATCGATGGGCTCTTGGGCTTCTTCCATGACTTAGCAATTATGAATTGGGCTGCAATAAATAATCTGGTACAGATATCTTTGTTGTTCTGTGATTTTTTGTCATCTGGGTATATTCTCAATGCATTTTAGATAGTCGTTCAGAAGCATTTAGAAGTTGAGGCAAGGGTCCCCTGCCCACTCTTCCTTTGAAGTCCATCACTTGGGAGGTTGTTGGTGGGGTCCCAGACATTGAATCCTGGGATATTAGATGTTTTTTTTACTCTTTTTTATTAAATCATAGCTGTGTACATTAGTGCAATCAAGGGGTACAATGTGCTGGTTTCATATACAATCTGAAATATTTTCATCAAACTGGTTATGGCTTTTCATCAAAATGCCATGGCTTTCATGGCATTTTCTTAGTTATTGTGTTAAGACATTTATATTCTGCATTTAGTAAGTTTCACCCGTACCCTTCTAAGATGCACTGCAGGTGTGATCCCACCAGTTACCCTCCCTTCACCCTTCCTCCCCCTCCTCTCCCCTCCCTTGTCTCTTTCCCCATATTCTTGTACTGTAATTGGATTACAGCCTTCATATGAAAGCTATAGATTAGTTTCATAGTAGGGCTGAGTACATTGGATACTTTTTCTTCCATTCTTGAGATACTTTGCTAAGAAGGGATGTTAGACTCGAGGAGATGTAGGGAAGTTGACCTCTTGTTGCTCAATGTTCCTTCCCTTCTTCCCTGATCATTTAAGTCTCGTGAGAATTATCAAGGCTGGGCCAGCGTCTGAGGCTTTCAGGGTATGCTGGGTGCACAGTTGTTGCTCCTAAATGCCTACCAAACTGCACCAAAGGGGCACTGCCAGGACCTGTGGGACTGTGACTCATTACTACTTTTGGGGACAGGAGTCCAGCAATGTCTACTAAAATATATACACTCATGCACATCTTGATTCTCTAGTTTCCCATTTGGGGATCTATTTGATTGAAATGAAACAGCAATGTGCAAGGAAATAAAGTACAGAATAAGCGTGCTTATTGATGTTTTGCTTGATATTGCAAAAATTGGAGTCAGCCTGATTAAGCTATACCTGCTTTATGAGCTATTAGGCAGTTGTTGGAAACAGGGCATTAAAATGAGCGTGTAGGGCTTACATAGAGCTAGTCAGGTTCTATTTTATGATATGGGAACTGGTTAGTTACACACCGAATTCACTTTGTGGAAATTCATCAAGCTGTATAATTGTGATTTGTATATTTTTCTATATATATATTAAATTTCGTATTATACTTTCATTACTTAGAAGTCTAAGTGATAAAAATTCTAAAAGAAAACACCAATGGGTTAGAGCTGCAGATACTGGCTTGGAGCAGGGTTGGCAAATATGTCTTGTGTGCCAAATGTGGCCTGCTGCTTGTTTTTATAAAGTTTTTTTGGAATGAAGCCACACCCATTAATTTACATATTATCTATGGCTGCTTTTGTGTACAATGGCAGAGCTGGCTGAGTAATTGCAACAGAGCCTATGCAATCTGCCCAGTTTGAAATATTTAGTCTCTGGCCCTGACTGAGCCAAATTCTGACCTGGGGAACATCTGTGGTATATTATTAGATGAGAGGATTAGGTTGCACAAAAATAATATTCAGTATGATCTCATCTTGAAGAAATAAGCAACAGATACTTTCTATGTGTGAAGTTACGTTTGTGTATTTTTATGAGGGCAGGAGGAAAGGTGTGGAAGGATACAAACCAGGTTGTAAACATTATGATTGTGGAAGGCTTGGGAAAGGACAGAGGCTGGGCAGTGAGGGGACTTGGTCTCATCTTTTTACATGTTTTAGTGTTTCTCTGGTTGCAATAAACACATATCATGTTTGTAATTTTTGAAAAATAAAATAGCAGAAAAATCTCTAGGAAAGATGAATTTAAATAAATGTTCCCAATAATAGTAGTAAAAATTGAGAGGATAATACCAGTGACAGGGCGTTGGTGGCTTTGAGGAGGATTATTGGGTGATTCTTAGCATGGGCAGAGCTGCGCCCAGGCCCTGTCTGGTTATTTTGAGTTTTTATAGTTATTAGCTTCCGTCTTGTGCAACACCCATCCTGTGAGCTGGGCCTGTTCTCTGGGCTTTGTGGTTTCTGCTGTTTTTTGCTTCCTTGCAACTTTGTATGTAAGGTCATCTGTACTGTGCCTTAATATGTTCTGGTAACTACTCCCTTTTCTCTGTGCTTCTCCCTGGCCCGAATTAAATTCCTCCCCCCTCCCAACCTCCCTCCACCTCCTGGTCTAAATTCTTTGATTCAGAAAAAAACTTCAAACATTCTGGTACCTTTCTATCCTGAACCTTCCTAAGCCTCAGAGATTCAGCTGGGAATGTTCGCAATGCAGATGCCACTGCAGGCCCTGGCTGCTCTGGATATACTCTGTGAACCAGGTGCGTTGGCGTTACCTGGTAGCTTGTTAGAAATTCTGAATCTCAGGTTCCACTCCAGGCCTTCTGAATTAACATCTGTATTGTAACAAAATCTCTAGGTGATTTGAATGTACAAAGCTGAGCCAGCTCTGCTGTAGATGATCTTGATGAAACAGGAAGAACGCGCTCGTCCACTAGATGGCAGGCATCACCCACGATGTGCTCCCTGGGCGCCACAGGTGAATGTGCCTGGGGTGATATGTGCCCTCCGGCCCCACCTCGGCTTTCTATTAGTCTTGAAGCTTCCATGTCAGTGCTGCGGTATCAGAATGTCTTTCTTTAGTGACCTGAGTTGACCACCGGCATGTCCTGGCATGGGCATCAAGCAGCGTGAGCTCCTGGCTTTTGGCCATTTGTGTTTGATGACCCAGAGCCTCCCCCCCCACCCCCCGCGCGCGCTTTGCTTTTGTCTTTTCTTAGCCAGAGGGAGAAGTCAGACCTTCTCCCTCTGGCTGAAAGCAAAGTGAGCTTCCCAGCCACTGCCCCCTGGCCTGCTTGTCTCACTGGCTTACCGGGCGTCTCTACTATTGATAGGCTGGTACATAGGCTGTGATTACAGAGGCTGAGCATGGGCTTGGGAGTCAGGCCTGGGTTCAAATCCTGGTGCCCCACTGCTTCAACAGTTACGTTGAAGGGGCTTCTGTGTGCCAAGCCCCTACTCCTCTCATGACATGACGTCTGAGTTCTTTCTAACGATGAGAGATGAATGGGGAGCAAATGAAACACTTTCAGAAAAAGAAAAAGGCTGTAAAGGAAATAAAAGCAAGCGATGTGATGTGATGTGATGGAGGAAGCCAGTGGCCTGGGTGTGATCAGGAGGGATGATGGTGTTCTGCTGAGACCCGAATGACAAGCAGGAGGGAGCTGGCTTGCTAAAAATCCCAAGGAAGAGCCTGCCAGGGAACCTCAGAGGGAACTGCAGAGGCAGAGGCCCCAGGGAGAGTGCAGTGGGCTTGTGTGTGGCAGGAACCCACGCAGGGTTGGGGAGTGGCGGGTGATGCCTTAGGATGACAGGGTGGGCCTGGTAGGCCTTCCCTGCCCTGAACTTCAAGCGTGAGGATTCTTTCCAAGTGCATGGCGATTTAGGTCTCAGGAATATCTGAGAAGACCTCAATGCAAGCTCATTGTACTTAGACCCCACAACCACCCTACAAGGGTAGTCGTCTTACTTTCCTCATGTTACAAAGGAGGCAGCTGAGCCTTAAAGAATCCGAGTGCCATCCTCTAGTCACCAGGGCAGTGCCCGGAGGAGGCTAGATTTGTACCCAGGGCCCATCTGGCAAATTCTAACATATCAGGTGTTGGCAAGATGCATTTAAGGCTATGAGATGAATTAGAACATAAGAAACACTCATCATGCCAGGGAAGAGAGAAGGGGAGATAGTTTGACATTGACAATTCCTGTGGTATCATCCTTGAAGTGATTTCAGGGTACAGGTTTGAAATAGTCCACTTCAAGGTCTTAGAGAAGACCTGTGCCTCTTTTGCCTGTTGCCTCAGTCCTGTTGGGTCAGAATCTTTCCTGTGATGGGAACTTGAAGGAGGGAGGGAGCAGGGGCCTGGAGACATTCCAGGGAGCTGCCTGGAGGAGGCAGCACAGGTTCAAGGTAGAAGGTTGGGAGAAGGGAGGAGGGTCAATGGCTCCCACTTGCTGAGCACTCACCTGTCCCAGGCACTGTGCTGGGCTCCCTGGGGCAGAAAAGCCTATGCTAGGCAGGCGTGGTTTGTGGTTCAAGCCCCTGAGCAGCCTCTCAGCTGAGCTGGGGTTGGTTATTCTGCTCCACTACCACCAATAAAAACAAGAACAAAACCACTCACTGATGGCGATTGCTGGGCACCGGGCGAGGCACTTGCTCAATGATCTCATGTAATCCTATCAGCAGCTCTATGAGATAGCACCTCCACTTTATAGCGGGAAAGACTGAGACACAGAGAGGTTTAAAAACTTGCCCAAAGACACAGAGCTGGGAAGATGTAGAGCTGGGACTTGAGCCTAAGTATTTAGTTCCAGATAATTATGCTCTTGAAGACCATCTGTCTTGCCGCTAAAGACATTGGTGGCTCAGTGATGGTGCATAACGCAGTGGCAGCTGTCTTTTCTAAAACCCTTCCGTTGTGCCTGGCTGGTGCTAGAAACTCTACACGTCTCCTTCGGTAATCCTCCGAGTAAGTTTTGCTGCTGCTTCCCATTCTCCTGAAGAGGTAACTGAGGCTGAAGGCTCAGCTGCCTCGTATTAATGGAGGCCTGGCTTCAGAGGGCTCCATCCCCCTCCCCTGCTTCCTGCTAGATCATTTTGCTTCTGTGGGAGTGAAGATGATTCCACTCCTCAAATCAGCCTTTTTTCAGAAAGACAGATTTCATTGGCCAAGACCTTCCCCAAAGGCTGGCTAAATTCTTAGGTTGTGATAAGTGGACGGATAGAGGCCTCCTCTCTAAACCTCACTGAGGAAAGGTCAAGGGCTGGATTATTTGATGCCAAGGACCCTCCCTGTTAGGAAGGTAAAGACTATCTGGACAAAGTGAGGGTAGTGAGGGTGCCCATCTCCTGAGGTTGTGGAGAGAATCTCACTGGCAGCCTTTGCGGGTTCAGGACACCGCCTGGACTATGTGAGGGGTGCCATATGGAGTTGCTGTTTTTCTGGTCACTGTGGTTTACCCAACCCTTGCTGAGGCTGAATTTTGCCTGTTAACCAAATTTGGAGTATCCTATTTAGTGAACTTCTCTTTTCTTCCCAAAGCAGCCACTTGAGGATATGGTTTCCTGAGAGAAAAGTGCAGTTTCTTGGAGCCCCTGTGCTCAGGCTGGTGCAGAGGGCTTGGGTCAGAGACACCCCCGCATCCCCCATAAATGGTTGCTCTTGTTTATTTCCACATTACTGTCTTTGTCACAGTATATCCTGAAAAACTTGACTACACCTAAGCCACATCCTTTATAAAGGAGTGGGGCAGGCTGAGTGTGGGCTCATGTAATCTCAGCACACTGGGAGGTCAAGGCAAACGGATTGTTTTGAGGTCAGGAGTTGAAGACCAGCCTGGGCAACATAGTAAGATTCTGTCTCTACAAAAAAAAAACTGGAAAAAAAATTAACTGGGTATGGTAGTATATTTCTGAGGTCCCAGCTACTTGGGAGAATGAGGCAGGAGGATGGTTTTAGCCCAGGAGTTCGAGGTTGCAGTGAGCTATGATTATGCCACTACATCCTAGCCTCAGTAAGAGAGCCAGATCCACACCACTCCACCTAAAATGGCCTGATGTGGCATCACGCAATGCTGTATGCAGGGGAGTTTGTGTCACTTTAAGACCCTGCTCCAATTCTGTGTTCAGCCAAGATTTATTGCTAAGTTTCCCCCATGTGCTTTAAGGGGACCATTTCTTGTAATTCTTACCCCAAACATTTGAAGTTGTATCCCCATTTTTAGGTGAAGAAGCCATGGTTTGGAGAGGTTAAGTAACTCATTCAAAGTTGTGCATATCTAGGATTCCAACCCTGGGCTGTCCAATTCTAGGACCTGCACTATTTTTTTTTCCAAATTAATTTGAGGATATGAATTTTTAGGTTACAGTGCTCTCACTTCCAAGGTAAAGTTCAAGTTGTAGAAGAGCCTTTCACCTGAGGGGTGTGCTGAATACCCTGGCATTGTGCACCTTGGGGGAGATCCTGCCAAATGCCCTCCCTCTTCTCTGCTCCCTCCTTCGTCCTCCCTTCTCCCTCCAATCACCCTCCCCCTCCCCCCTGCTAGACTATTTTTGTGTTTTACCATTTGTATGAGCATGTAATTGTTTATGTATTGGTTTCATATTAGTACTGAGTACATTGGATTTTTTTTCTTTCTTTCTTTTTTTTTTTTATTAAATTATAGCTGCGTACATTAGTGCAATCAAGGGGTACAATGTGCTGGTTTGAAGAATGTGCTTCAACTCCATCCAGGTAAACATAAAAGATGTAGAGTCTCCATCATTTCTTAAGGTTGAATAGTATTCCATTGTATACATATACCACAATTTTTTTATCCATTCATGGGTTGATGGTTTAGGTTGCTTCCATGACTTGGCAATTATGAATTGAGTTGCAATAAACATTCTGGTGCACAGGACCTGCACTTTTTTTGAGACAGAGTCTCACTATGTTGCTCCTCAGTAGAGTGCTGTGCCATCACAGCTCACAGCAACCTCAAACTTTTGGGCTTAAGTGATTCTCTTGCCTCAGCCTCCCAAGTAGCTGGAACTACAGGCACCTGCCACAACACCCAGCTATTTTTTGTTGCAGTTGTCATTGTTGTTTTTGCTGGCCTGGGCTGGGAACAAACTGCCAACTTTGGTGTATGTGGCTCATGCTGTAACCACTGTGCTGCAGGCACTGAGCCAGGACCTGCTCTCTTAACCATTACTTTGGCCTGCCTCCCTGAGTTCCCTGGTCAGCTGTGGAATTGAGGGCAGCCAGAGGGTGAGAGTGAGAGAGAAAAAGCACAGGTTCATAGCAGTATCCTGAGAAAGCATTCTCACTAAAAAATTTTAAAAAGGGTGTTTTGATCACTCTGGAAAACATTAAAACCCAAAGTGTTTTCAGGTCAGGGGAGAAAACAGGTCTTCATGGCAGAACCTACTTCCCACCTTAGCGTCATGGGTGCTGAGCTTTGCAAGGCCTCTGTGTCACTCAGGAAGTCAGAGGTGCCAGGGACTTACTGTAGCAATTAGCCCTATCTAAGCTTGGAGATGCTGGGGACAGGAAGGTCTGGAGGGGTGAGTGGGAGAAACATAAAAACAGCAATGGCACAGGTGGGCAAGTTGGAGCTGAAAGGGAATCCAAGAAGCCAAGCACATCCAGCTGCTGAAGTAGATACTGGTGAACTTCATGAAGCTTCCATGGACACTAGTTTCATCGTTTGGGTCACTAGTCCAGGTAAGCTGCCAATTCTGCTTATTTGAAGACAATGGTTGGGTGCCCAGAAATTTTAAACTCCAAGTAGGACTGCCCCAACTCCTTCAGCCTTTTGCTATCTAATCTCTAATCTACAACCCACAACCTCCAGCACTACATGGTACAGCCAAGTATCCTATCCACACTGACCCGGAACTCTTTCCAGCCCACGCTCCAGCTGGCGTAGCTTCCTTATAAAGTACAACGCCCAGAGCGAAGGGGAATCCTCCTGGTGTTGTGAGGAGAGAGAGATTGTTACTTTCTGGTTCTAAATTGGTGGCTTTCAAACCTTTCAGATGGTAGCTCATGCTGAGAAATAGGTTTCATGTATCACACACAAACACACACACATTGCACAAGCAAGCACACACTGACAACTTAAACCAAACTGTCATGAATACCTCTACTGTGTTAGCTGTGCACTCTTGATTTATTCTCATCTCTTATGTAGCCTTCTATTCTCTTATGTTCTATCCTATCCTTTAAAAAAATCCTTTAAGGAAGATAGTCTTACTCTGTAAATTGATCTTACTAACCACTGACAAATATATCATGACCCACCATTTGAAAAACACGATCCTAGACAACACAATTCTCTTTCTGCATCCTAAGATGACAGCACTCTTCTGGGGGGTTGGGGAGGTACAGCCAGTCACATCACACTGTGGATTGATCTTGGGTTTACGATCAGTTAAACCTCTCTCGTCTACCACATCAGTGCTCCTGGCCTGCTTTTCCTTTTCTTTTGCAGACTCAAGGATGAGCCTTGATACATTTCCTCTCGCTGGATTTGGCCCTTTGCTCTAAGGCCATGCCGAGAGCTCCTGGGTCCTCTTGCTCTTTTGCCAGGCCAAGTTTCACCTCCTGATACCATTCTTTGTGTTAGGTCTGTGCCACTTCTCCTGCCCCCATTACCATTTAAAGGATCGTTTATTACTCAAGCAAAAGGAGCGTGCCACTCCATGCAGGGCCACACAGGGAAGCACCGAGGTCTGTCAGAAGGCAGAGGAAGCAGATGGGAAACATGGGTGAAAGCCTTGACTGTGGTGTCCGTGGGAAGGAACAGGTGAGGGAAAGTCAGCAGGCTGAGGGCTGGCTAGTTGGAGTAATTTCTGCTAGCTCTGGAAGGTAGACTGCCTGGAGTTGCCTGATACTTGTTTCTGATATGATGAGAGCAGAGGAATAGTGGCCCAGAGTGTACGCGCTCAATTAAGGAGACGATTAGGGGTATGAGGTTTGGATCGGTTGGTTTGTATAGAAAAGGTGCACTTGCGGGTGAGTCCTTTACTTCTTCTATGAGTTGTCTGGCCCTGGGAGGGGCAATCTTGGAACCATCAGCAAGGTTCTAAGATGTTAAAGCATCAGAATAAGAGAAGGCAAATAGATATGATTAATACATCTTCAGCTATTTTTATTAATATTTATTTTATCAAACTAGCACGGGCATAGTGTTAAAAACCCCAGTGTGCATGGATAAAAAGCTATGCCCCTCCCCTAACCCCAGTTCCAGTCTCCATTTCTCAAACTTGAGCTTGCTTGCATCAGAATCATCTCAAGAGTGTCCCACCCCCATAGTTTCTGATTCAGTAGAAAGTGAATAACAGGAGATTGGTTTTCTAACAAGTTCCCAGGGGATGCTGATGTGACCACACTTTGAGAACCACTGCCTTGGAAGACACCATTTTTAACTCTTGTAACAGCGTCTTTATGTACTTTAACTCTGTACTTTAATGAGATGTTCTGTTTCTATTTCACTAATTGATGGTTTGGTCATTGGCAATTTGTCAGAGAACAAGAAAAGTCCTTCTCTTCTGGAGCTTATATTCTAGAGCAGAGCTTCCCATACTTCTGTTAATTGAGAGCTAGATAGGCTCTAGTCACTGTCACACCTCCTCAGCTCTGCCATTGTAGCACCTAGGTGGCCACAGTGTGCCAATGAAGGGGTGTGGCTGTGTTCCAATAAAACTTTATTTGCAAAGACAGGTGGTGGGCTGGATTTGGCCTTTGGGCTGTAGTTTGTGGATCTCTTTTGTAGTGTGTGCAACAGACAGTAAAGTGGGTAAATAGGTAAGCAGACTGTGTGTCAGATGGTAAGCACTCAGGCAAAAAATAAGGCAGAAGAGAAGAATGGGAAAGATGAAGGAGGGGACTGGATCTGCAAATTTAGATTTGGTGGCAGGGAGGGAAGTCAGTGAGATGGGGACATTTGAATATAGACTTTTGAAAAAGAGGAAGGAGGGAGCCATGTTGCTCTCTGTCAGAAGAGCACTCTGGGCACCAAACAGCCATTGCAAAGGCCCTGTGGCATATGTGATTTTGGCATGTTTGAGGAAGTGGCAGGAAGGCTAGCATGTCTGACTGCAGTGAATAGGAGATGTAGGCAGAGGGAACAGGTAGGCACCTGCAGATTACACCTGCCTTTGTAATGTATTGTAAGGAATTTGCTTTTTACTGTGAGTGCAATAGGAATCCATTAGTGTGACTCTAATAGTTCTAACAGCTCCTTTAAGTTATACTGTATATTTACAACTCCATTTCTTACTTTCTCTACTATAGGCAGTATCTCTTGACTTCCTATTCGTTAAGTTGTACCAGGCATTGCAGTGAATGCTTTTACATGCATCATATCATTTAATCTCTATGAGATAGAAGCTAACATTGTGCCCGTTCTATAGAGGGGAAACAGAAGCTTAGAAAGGTTAGGTGATTTGGCCAAGTTTATATAGCTGGTAAGTGCTGGAGCTGGAATTGGAATCCAGGTTTGTCTTACTGTAGAGATCTTAGCACCAACAAGGTTCTGAGAGACAGTGCTATAATTCTTTGAGGATACTGGGGGACCCTGTGGTTTTTAGAGAATAAAATTGAAAATCCTTTTCCAAGGATGGTATGTGTGTCTCAGTCAAACAAAATGAGAACTATTCTAAGAGGAGGGAGAGGCTCTTTTCTGTGGGAACGCTGACCAAGGCACTGACAGCTCATTTGTGTGATGCTGGTGTAGTTTGACATTCATAGTACAAGACTTGCATGCAATTAGCCCGAATCGTTCTCACACAGTCTCTTGAAAACATTTGGAATTTTCCCCCTGTCTAGCCTCGTACATGATGTAACCACGGCTTTATTTAGTTGACCGTCCATCCCAGAATAGTGTGGTCTGCATCTGTCTGCATCACTGTGGTCTGATTGAGGTCTTGTTTTCCCGGAGGGCAGAAGCTGCAAACTTGCTCTGTGGTTCCCCCTCCCTTGGGATCGTTTGTGAAAACCCACGGATGGCAGTCTCTCCAGCTCATGACAGTGATTTCGCTAAGTGTAAGCTGGAGTCCTGTTAAGTATTCAATGCAAATGAGATGCAAATGAGGGGCCCAGGTTGGCGTGGGTCAGAAGGCCAGCGCTCTGGAGGCTTCTGCACCCCTCCTCACCAGCTGGCTGATGAACTTGACAGTTCCTTTTACAGTCATCTTTTCTGCCCACAAAAGGGTTCTTAATGAGGGCAGAAGCTGACTGCTCCTGTAACCCCTTCAGACACCTGGTGATTGGAAGCAGGAGAGACAGTGAGCTTTAGATGGGCTGTCAGCCGCCACTGAGTTATCATCAGCTGCCTGCCAGGCGCTGAGAAGTGCTAGCGCTAGCAAAGGAAGGGAGATGGCGGGGTAACTGGCTGCTATTGTCTGTTCTCCTCCCCTGGTGAGCTGTGTGAGACAGCCATGGATGGCTGGATTGGGGCTATCACTCTGTCTTCTCTGGCCCTTGCTGGGTGCCTGCTTCAGCTTGGAGAGTGGGTCTCCACAGAGATTTGGAATAAGAGTTTAGAGGCTGTTCCCTGGGTTGGGGATCAATTATCCTTTGATTTTATTTCTTCTTCCAGCCTAACCCACTGTCTTCACTTGGAACTTCAGAAATCCTAACCCAGAGGCCTTTCAAATTGGGGAAAGAAAAAATGAAACAGAACGAAGAAAATTATGGAATGGTTGGTAGAAAAGGACACATGGCATATTCACAAAGAGCCAGCAGTCCCAAAGGATGCTGCTGTCATGCCTGGGGCTCCTTATTGTTTCTTGTTTTGTAGGGGCATGGGCATCACTGTATCCTGGACAGAATCATTCCAGTCTGTCTCTACAAGTATGAATTGCATGCATAACAATGGCCTACTAAGTGTCAGTGCTGAGTGCCGAGCTCTTTACCTGCATTAACACATTTTATCTCCATTTACGAGTGGTGAAACTGAGGCTCAGAGGGGTTTACTCACTTGCTCAAGGTCTTTTGACTTACATGCAGCTAAAGCTCAAGCCCTTTACCACTGTGCCAGACTGAGGATTCAGGAATTGAAGTGATGATTTCAACTCAGAAATAGGTGTGCTTTCCTTTAGCCTTGCAGTAAATGCCAGGTTCTTTTTCTTTTTCCATTTAAAGCTCCTAGCTTTCCCCCTTGGAGTTCTCCTGGGTTCTGGCGGTGATTTCTCCACCTTCTTCATTCATGCCCCCTGTGTCAGACTAGCTCCAGAAGCAGCTGAAGGCACTTGTGAGTTACATAGGTTCCCCTAGAAAGATAGTAGGCAGAAACTGGGATTGAAATGTCTTGTTGCCAGGCTTCTTGAACAGGGACAACAGTGTTCACAGGCTCTCCAGGGAGGAGATTGTTGCTTGGGGCATGGGATCTAAAAGTTAATGCCAAAGGCCTTTCTAGCAGTGATTCTTGGGCTCCTGGTGCATTGGAAGAGACCAGTCCCTGCCTTCACCCCATGTACACATTTGACATATTTTTCCCTGAGTGTTTATGGCTGATAAAATAAAGGGTTGAGATGGCGTCTATAGTTAGCCCTCAACAGATGTTTCTTGAAAATAAGAGTTTAAACAAGAATCAGGATCTTGTGGGTCCTTGTCTTGATCGTGCCAACCCTGCCTTGCTGTGGCAGGCACAATGAGAAGGGCCCCCAGTGCTTCTTTGGTCTCATTAGATCCTTGTGGCAACCCTGTGAGATGATACCTCTCCTGAGTACCTGCTATTGTTTTGATTTTTCAGAAGAGGAAATTGCAGCTCAGGGAGGTGAATTCACTTGCCCCAAATCCCATAGCTAGGGAGCAGTGGGGCTTGAATTAAAATATAGATGTGATTGATTCTAAGCCTAGGCTGTTAAAGCATAGCTTTCCTGGGGAACACAAAGATCTTCCCTATCATACTTTGTTCACTCATTCATTCACTCATACATTCATTCAATCTGTCCCTATGTGGGAGGTCATTCAGTAGACACTGTGAAGGCTCTAGGTATAGGTCTGAGCCTAGTATTTCACAGCCCTACTCTGCCAGGGAGAAGAGAAAAGTGATTATTAAAGGGGTATTGTCGAAGTGATGATGGAACAGGAAGCCAAGTGCAGTGGGAGGGGCCGAGTGAGGGAAGGTTAATTCCAAGCAGTGGGGCTGGCAAAGTTAAAGGCAATGGACTTAGTTCTGGACAAGGTGGAGATCTAACGCTTATTGAAGGCCTTCCACTTGCTAGGGCTCAGCTAGGTGGGTGCTTTGTCTATTTTCTGCTTTGAAAGATGAATTGAAACTTTGATGGGCGTTTGCCCTCTAAAATCCACTTTTCACACCCAGCCACAGGGATCTTTCTAAAATGTAAATCAGACCATGTCACTCCCCTGCTTGAACTACTCCCAGCTTCTCTGAGCTTCCAACTGAAATCCAAACTCCTCACTCATGCTCTGAGAGCCTGCAGAGTCTTGTTCTTCATTCTTTCTCTCCGCCTCTTATGCCTCATCTTATGTCCTTTTGCCTTTGTGCCCTGATAGCCACCAAATATTTGCCCTTCCTTCTTGTACTTGCTCTTCCCTCAGACTGGGTTGCTTTTCCTTGGGCTTTACATGGTGCTAACTTCCTGGTACCCATTAGTTGTCCCCTAAATGCCACCGTCTCAGAAAGACCACCCCTGAGTTTAATTTCTTTTTTAATGATGGGATCTCACTCTGTCATCCAGGCTGGAATGCAGAGGCATGATCATAGCTCACTGCAGCCTCCAACTCCTGGGCTCAGGGGATCCTCCTGCCTCAGCCTCCTGAATAGTTCGAACTACAGGTCCATCACCTTGCCCAGTCTTGAGTCTTATCTAAAGAACCCCCTTCTAGTCACTCCTTATCCCATTACTCTGTTTAATGCTTTCTTTGCATTTATCATAATCGGTCATTATATTGTTTATTTATCTCCATTGGATGGAAGGCAAGAATCTACCTTATTCTTCATATGCTAATTCAGCACACAACTGACTTGTGCAGGTGCATAAGTAAGTATTTGCTGAATAAAGATTAAGTAGATGGAAAAAGTAGCCATTGGACTGAAGTGACCACATGAATGAAGGCCCTAGGGCATGAAGGGGCATTGGGATTCTGGTGTGTTTGGATTAGAGAGGACAGCTGTGAAGACTGAGCCATGCCAGATCACAGATGAGCTTGCTCAAGCATGCTTGAGATTTGGGATATTATTCGGTAGTTGGTGGACCACTGGAGGTGGTAGTGACCTGATCTAGTTACCACTGATGATGGTTACAAAGAAGGATTGGAGACGTAAGGGACTGGTGCTATTGAGACCCATCAGGGAGCTATTGATCCCAGCCGGACGGGTGAGATGAGGTGCACTTGAATTAGAGAAGTGCCAATAGAAAGTGGAAAGAGGAGAGTAAATTTGGTGGAAGATCAGGGAGAGGACGGCAGAGTCAGGATTAACCAAGATTTCTGGCTCAGGAAGGTGGTAGGCATGCACACCAGTCAGCTTCGAAGTTAAAGAAGTTTACTGGATGGGAAAGGCTTGCTTTTGTACAGGCTGAGTCTGAGATGTTTTGGGGTGGCATGGGTGACCGTGTCCAGTAGGTGGATGGATCCATCTACCCAGAGGCTCCACTGCAGAAATAGAGCTGAGAACACAGACCCTGGAGGTGCCAGGCTTCAGTGGGGTCAGGTATGGGAGGGTGGCACAGTTAGGACCCTGGGAATGGAGCCACTTCAGGAGGAAGAAGAGCCAGTGATGAAAAATTAAAGAAATGAAACAAAACAGTGCTCCTTAAAGGCGAAGGGGGAGCTAGACAAGTAAAGGGTCACACAGAAGCCAAGGGAAGAGAGAGTTCAAGAAACTGGATGAGATTAGCACATTAGATGCTGCTGGCAGGCAATGGTAGAGACAGGCGAAGGATTGAGACAGAGTCTCCAGATCTGGCCGTTTGCGTTAGGGATTTGGACAGTGCCCTTTTAGGAGGAAGGAATTAAGAACCAGGATGCTGGATGTTAAGGAGGGAAGGGGAGAAGGAATATGGAAAGAGAAGTGTAGAGAGCGCTCCTGAGAGTTTGGGTTGTGCCAAAATGGGACGCGGGGGCAGTTTGGAGAAAGTTATTGGGGAGAGGAGCTTGAGCAGGTTTACAGTGTGAATGGAGGGAAGTATGGTGGATGAAGAACTCAAGGTGCATGGAATCCAGGAGGTAAGGAAAGAAGCAGACGGGGCAGTAGGCTTTGTCATTGGGCAGACAGGTGTTCAAATCCCAGTTCCGCCACATGCCAGCTGTGGGGCTCTGAGCAAGTTAGTTAAGCCCTTTGAGTCTCAGGACCTTCATCTGCCAAGTGCAGAGAGTAGCACACACCTCATGGAGTCATGGCAAGGAAGAAACAAGAATGGCTGTCAGAGTCTTCCCAGGGCTGGTGCCTGGTGAAATGGTGAAATGTTAGTGGCCCCTTACCAGGGTCCCTTGTATGTACCATTGAGGGAAGAGCCCAGAGACCTGCTGGGCCTCCCACCTCCCTGCCTGGCTCTGAGCTCTGAACTTTGTCACTTACAACACATTGTGCACTCCTGGTGCTTCCCTTGCAGTGGGCACCGTACTGCACCACCTGGTTCCCCCTTTCTAGACTGAGGCACTTCAGCCCCAAGCCGTGCCCAGGGTTGGCTGCTGGACACTCACACTGGTATTTCCCTGGGGTTTGCTGAGGGAGCTGCAGCGCCCAAGGTCATGTTCCCTCTCAGGAGAGCCCACGTACTGATTGGTTGCTGGTGGGATTTGGGTATAAAGTCTCACCCCCCCTCAGCTGGGCACAGTCTGCACTGACCCAATCAGTGCGTGTGGTGACGCCTCTCTGACAACTGCATTGCGGTTAGTTCCAGGTCTCCCTTGGCTTTCTCTGGCTTCCCCTGTTCCTTGTTGGCTGCGTTCCCAAGGTTACTCCCTGATAAGCCTCCTGCAGACAAACATCCATACCAGAGTGTGTCTTTAGGGAACCTGAGTAAGGCACCTTGTTTAATGTCTGCATTTTCTTTTCTCTAAACTGTGAGCTTTTCTCTAAACCACCAATTGGGTCTGTCTTGTTTGTTGTTGTATTGCCAGGATCAGTCACGTATTGAATAAGTGAATGAACAGATTTTCTAGATACACAGGAGAGCACTGACAGTTTTTCAGAGTTGTGAATCACAGAGCAGATTATCTGGAAGTGCCTTTCTGTGGACATGTGAGCGTCCATGGGCCCACCCAGTATGACCCACCCAGCATGAAGCCCTCCCTAGCAATGGCTGTATCTTCCACGAGCTATTTCCAGGGTTCCTTCAGCAGACAGTGGTCACGATTTATAAAACGTTTACACAGGAACATTTGGGCTGCATTCTACATCATTTTAGTACAGAGAGGTTGTTCCTTGGGGCCTTTAATTTTCTAGCTTTCATTATTGGGAGAGTAAAATGTATCACTTGCATTCCAAAATTGATTTTTATTTCCCAAAAGAAGCCCATAAAAATAAATAACTTCCTGGGAGGGAAAATAGAAAAGAACTCTTTACACTGGGCAATTTGTTTAAAAAGAAAATAAAAGAGAAGAAAAGGAAGCCTAGAGGGATAAAACAATTCAAACATTTAGATTGTATCTCCTGTATCTCTCCTCCACTCCCCTTTAAAAAAAGAACTTGGGGCTTGCTGGACTTTGAAAATGCTCAACAGTTGAGAAAGCTCACTTGGGACAGCTTCATAGGGCATGTCACTGGAGTACTGCCAGAACATTGCCCATGGTTTGCACCACTGGTATCCTAACCCGCTGCTGTATTGTTACTAGTGAGGAGGCATATTACTAGTATCTCACTGGTAATTCTATCAGTGAGTATCTGCTGTGTAACAAATCACCCAAAAACAACATACATTTTTTTTTTCCTCAATTTTTGTGGATTGGCTGGGAGATTCTTATTATCTGCACTGGCTTGTCTGGGGCTGGCTGGTCTGTGATGCCCTCACTCTCATTTCTGGTTGTTGGCTTAATGTAACCTAGAGTGACCTAGAGTTGTTGGCCATTGCTTCCTGCCATCCAGCAGGCTAGCCCTAGCTTGCTCTCATAGGCATCTCAAGAGCAGTAAGTGAGGGCAATTCAATTCAAGCCCTAATTCCCAAGCACTTTTAGGATTATTTGTATCACATTGGCTAATGTCCCAGTGGCTAATGCAGGACCAAGCCCAGATTCAGACTTTCATTCTTCCATTAGCATTTTACTTTCTTAACCATAAAGAGGGGCACATAGGGAAGATGCCAAGAAATGTCATTTTATAGCTAATAAACTGAGAATCAGAGAGGTTGAGCAACTGACCTGAAGTCACACAGCAAGCCAAGAACCCACTGTGTAACCAACCCATTGTGGGTTATTTTACTGAATGCAGCCACATTCTATCCTCCCTTTTTCATTCCCTCTATCACTCTGGAAGCCAGGAGGGCAGCTCTATATGGGATTTATAACGTTACTGGCCCCTGACTCATCCCTGCAATGATACCCTTCTTTTGCCAATTAAGGCTCAAACTTATCTGCTATGCTAATTGTCCTCTGCTCAGATCCCTCAGCCCACCCTCTGCCTCCAGTCCACTCTCTGCTCTTTTGTGTGCCTCGGGGGCCTGAGCCCTGCGGAGTGCATCACCTGGGCTCCCTCAGCTTTGTAGCTTTTAGTTGAGTTCATGAAGTAAGAAACAATGGCAAGAGACCAAAGGATTGTAGGAGAAAGAAGCTGAGGCATTTCTTCCCCAATTCCTTTGCTTTGGCTGCGTGTCCTGGCAGAGTGAGGCAGTTCCTCCTCCGAAGCTGCAGGTTTTGCTGGGCTCTGCTCACACTGTTTCCTTTCTCCTCCTCTTCTGGCCTACGAGTGTCAGTGACATCTCAGGGTTGCTCCTCTGGGTGTCTCACCACCCGTAGTTGATTCCTTTAACCCTGTCCTCAGTTGTGAGTAGTCTCCTAAATAAAGTCTCTTGAACTATCTGAATTAGATTCTGTTTTCTACTTGGGCCTATCCAGATACTCTTTTCATTAGATTCTGTTTTCTCCAAAGGCAAAAAGGAATGGAGTTTGCAGCGTGCACTTTGAGACACCAGGTATCATGCTGGGTATGCTCCTTCTACTGTGGCAGGAAGAATGGTTGAGAACTTTAGCACTGGAGTGTGAGAGTTCTTGAATTCTTAGGAGCCTAAAGAAGGACATACAGGATTTTTAGACATTTGTCTTCTGAATGCCTGTTGTTAGAGGAATGAATGGCTGAATACATTGCAGTCTGTGATATAATTTGCAGTTTAAAAAGAATGAGTTAGTTCTGAGCTGACTGACATGGAGAAATATACAAGATTTATTGCTAGGTGGCAAAAGCTTTGGCAGAGCAATGGCGGGTGTATAGTGTGGTTCCAATCCCATAGACGAACCCTCCCGATGCATTTGATTCCAGATGACTGTCTCAGGGAGGAGAAGGTGGGGGAGGGTAAACATAAGGTTACCACACTTCTTAGCTGGGAGTGGGGGAAGTGGAGAAAGGTAGGTTGGGAAAAGAATGGAAGAAGGGGGAACTTGAAAAAAAGTACTGTAGCAAAATGGGGAAGTGTGCCTGGATTTAATTTGCTGTCCTTTTTCTGACTTTTGAGATAGATACTTAGATCATTCATGTTCAGCCTGTTTTCTTTCCTAATACATACATTAAAGCTACACATTTTCCTTCAACCACAGCTTTGTTTAACTCTCACAAGTTCTGAATATTTTGGAACTTCTATTATGATTTCTTCTTTTTCCTATAGCTTATTCAAATGCATATGTTTAATTTTCAAATATTTCTAGACATTCAAGGTTTTTTTTGTTATTAATTACTAGTTTCTTTCTGCTAGGGTCTAAAAACATTTCAATTCATTTGAAATTTTGGTACATACCCCATGTATGCTTTTGAAGAATATGTATTCTGCAATTGTTGCATGAGGTATTTCACACATATAAACTGGTCAAGATTGTTAGTTGTATTCATATTTTCTATATTTTTATTGATTTTTATTTTGTGTGTGTGCTTGTTACTGAAAGATCTGTGTTTGAGTCTCCTGTTATGATTTCAAACTTCTTTTTCCTTTTAGTTTTATCAATTTTTGCTGTAAATATTTTGAAACAATGTTATTATTATAAGTTATAATCATTGTTATCTCCTTTGTGTATAGACCATTTTATCATTTTGAAATGTATCTCTTTATCTCAAATAGTGATTCTTGCTTACTTTGTTTGATACAATGGCTCTAGTTTTATTTTGGTTGTTTTACTATTATTTTACTTTCAGCTTTTCTGTATCTTTATAATGTATCTTTTAGAAAAATGGTATAATTATCCTTTTTAGAGACAAAGTCTTACTCTGTCACTCTGGGTAGAGTGTTGTAGCGTTATCAATTGCTCACAGCAATCTCAAACTCTTGGGCTCCAGGGATCCTCTTGTCTCAGCCTCCTGAGTAGCTGTTGAGTACAGGCAGACCATAATGCCTGGCTAGTTTTTCTGTTTTTAGTAGAGACCAGGTTCTCTTTCTTGCTCAGGATGGTCTCAAATTCTTGAGCTCCAGGGATCCACCTACGTCTACCTTCCAGAGTGCTAGGATTAGAGGTGTGAGCCACTGAGCCCAACAAGCATAGTATAATTTTTTTTTTTTTTTTGAGACAGAGCCTCAAGCTGTCACCCTGGGTAGAGTGCTGTGGCATCACAGCTCACAGCAACCACCAATTCCTGGGCTCAAGCGAGTCTCTTGCCTCTGCCTCCCAAGTAGCTGGGACTACAGGAGCCCGCCACAATGCCTGGCCATTTTTTGGTTGCAGCCGTCATTGTTGTTTGGCGGGCCGGGCTGGATTCGAACCCGCCAGCTCAGGTATACATGGCTGGCGCCTTAGCCCGCTGAGCCACAGGCGCCGAGCCAAGCATAGTATAATTTTTAATTAAATCTGACAATATTTGAATTTTAAGCATTTAGAACATTTACATTTAATGTAATTGCTGATATAATTGAGTTTACATCTGTGAGCTACCTGTTTATTTTCTGTTTGTCCCATGTGTTTGTATTTCTTTTTCTTCTTATTTTTGCCTTTTGGGGATCACTCAAGGATATTTTATTAATTCATATCCCCTCCTATTAACTAATTAGTAGTCACATATTTTTATTATTTTTATATTGACTCTAGAGATTTCAGCATGCATCTTTGACATGCTGGAAATTAATTACTACTCTGTTGCCCTGGTTTAGAGTGCAGTGGTGTGATCATTGCAACCTTGAACTCCTAGTCTCCAGTGATCAGCCTGCTGAGTAGCAGGGACTACAAATGTGTGCCATGATGCCTGGCTAAATTTTTTAATTTTTAGTGGAGATGGGGTCTCACACTTGTTCAGGCTGGTCTCAAACTTCTGAGCTGAAGCAATTTTCCTGCCTCAGCCTTCCAGAGTGCTAATCTTACAGGCATGAGGCACTGTACCCATCCTTAATTTTGCATTTAAACTATATTTTATTATTATTGCTTTGTACAAGCAACATTCTTGTAGGTTTACTAATATATTTACCCTTTCTGTTGTTTTTCATTTCTTCTTTATTTTTACATTTCCATTTCTGTCTAAAGAACTCCCTTTGGTATTTAGGTTTGCTGGAAATACATTTTAAATATCTATATTTTGCCTTCACTTTTGAGGAATACTTTTTACTGGGTATGGAATTTAAAACTGGGCAGTATTTTCTTTTAGTACTTTAAAGATACTATTCCATTGTTCTCCTTCCATCACTTTTGTTATTCTGTAAATCTTATTACTGCGCTTTTAAAAGTAATGTGCCTTTTTAAAAACCTGGCTGACTTTTAGATTTTCTTTTTATCTTTGATTTGAGCGGTTTGATTGTGATGTGAGAGGGCGACAGAGAGAGAGAGAGAGAGAGAGAAAGATTATCCTGTTCGGTGTTTGTATTCTTGTTGACTTTTTACCCTGATAAAATTCATTAGTATTGGAAAATTCTTGTCCATTCTCTCCCCAATTCTTTCTTTCATGAGCTTTGATCACACATGTTTTAGACCTTTTTACTGTATCCTTCTGTCTTTGATACTTTTCTATACTTTCATCTTTTTTTACTTTATATGCTTTAGTCTAATTGGTCTCAATGACTTGTTTTCTAGCTCACCCATTTGCTTTCCAGCTGCTTTCAATGTGCTGCTAAGCCCATGTATTTAGCTCTTAATTTTCATTATTGTATTTATTTATTTATTTATTTGGGACAGAGTCTCACTATGTTGCCCTCAGTAGAGTGCCGTAGCATCACAGCTCACAGCAACCTCAAACTCTTGGGCTTAAATGAGCCTCTTGCCTCGGCCTCCCAAGTAGCTGGGACTACAGGTGCCTGCCACAAGGTCTGGCTATTTTTTGTTACAGTTGTCATTGTTGTTTAGCAGGCCCAGGCTGGGTTCAAACCCACCAGCTTCAGTGTATGTGTCTGGTGCTGTAACCACTGTGCTATGGGCGCTGAGCCCATTATTGTATTTTTACTATACTTTTTATTTTAGAATAGTTTTAGATTTAGAGAAGAGTCACAAAGGGTACAGACTTCCTATTCACCCAGTGTCCCCTATTGTTGAAATTTTACATTACTAAGGTCCATTTGTCAAAGCTAGGAAATTAACCTTAATTAGTACTTTGTTGTCAAGTAAACTCCAGACTTTGTAGTTTTTCACTGATATCCTTTCCACATCCCAGGATCTAGTCCGGGTTACTAAATTACATTTCATCACCTTGTCCTCTTATTCTCCTCTGGATTATGATGATTTTTGAGTCTTTGTTGTTTATGACCTTAGTTTTTGAGAAGTACTGGTCAGGTATTTGGTAGAATGTCCCTCAATTTGAGAATTATTCTTTTTTTAATTCTAAAATTTTCATTTGTTTCTTTTTTACAACTGACAGTTCTCTGGTAAAATTCTCCATATTGTCATTCCCTCCCACCTTTTTTTTTTTTTTTTTTTTTAAAAAGATCTTTTTTTTTTTTTTTTTTGTAGAGACAGAGTCTCACTTTATCGCCCTGGGTAGAGTGCCGTGGTGTCACACTGCTCACAGCAACCTCCAGCTCTTGGACTTAAGCGATTCTCTTGCCTCAGCCTCCCTAGTAGCTGGGACTACAGGTGCCCGCCACAGCACCCGGCTATTTTTTTGTTTTTGCAGTTCGGCCGAGGCCGGGCTTGAACCCGCCACCTTTGGTATATGGGGCCGGCGCCCTACTCGCTGAGCCACAGGAGCCGCCCTAAAAAAAAGATCTTAATCATAGTTATTTTAAAGTTCATGTCTGATAATTTCAGTGCCTGAGTCACCTGTGGGTTTGTTCTCAGGTCTGTCTTTTCTTCTGGTCCTATTTCTCAGTGTGTTTGAAAGTTTTGTTTGAATGAGGTTATGGTCCTCCAGAGAGAATTTTCCCTTCTGGCAGTGACTGGTGGTTTACAGTCTTTGTAAGGTCCCTTCTCTTTCTAATTAATTCCCACTCCCACGATGCGGCCTACTAGAGGCTTTCAACTATGAAGCTGAATGCTTGCTAGGGCCCTCCTCCTCACTGGGTCCTGAACTCCAGTTTTTATTTCTCTGGCACCATGAGACTGATGGAAAAAATCTCAGCTGAGCCACAGGCGCCGCCCAGTGAGTAGGTTGCCAGCCCAATATACCAAGGGTGGCGGGTTTAAACCCCGCCCTGGCTGAACTGCAACAAAAAAATAGCGGGACGTTGTGGCAGGCGCCTGTAGTCCCAGTTACTTGGGAGGCTGAGACAAGAGAATGGCCTAAGCCCAGGAGCTGGTGGTTGCTGTGAGCCATGAAGTCATGGTACTCTACCAAGGACGAGAAAGTGAGACTCTGTCTCTAAAAAAAAAAACAAAAAAACAAAAAACCTCTCAGCTGATTTCTGTTTTGTGTCTCCATCTCTGCAGTTGAATTAGCAAAGCCTCAAGGGAAAATTCAATGTCTAGTGTTGAGTTCACTTCTTTTTCTTCCTTTCTGTCTGTGACTTGGCCCCTCCAGTCCTGCTTTCCCTGGGAGCTCTTATTCCTAACCTTAAGAGCACTTCTCAGGGTCTGTTGGCCTCTCTGCCTCTTGGCAGCTGCCCTCTGTCTAGTTTTTTAGTCTCTTGCTCGGTGCTGACTATTGGTTTATGACCCAAAAGGAAAAAAAAATGGCACACAGAATGTTGGAGTCCTCTCAATTCCAATTTCTTCAAAATTCCAATTCCTCAAAAAATATTTTTCATTTATTTATCTGGCTTTTATAGTTGTTCTCCGTGGGAGTTCTACAAGCTACTTTATCACAGCCTGAAGTGATATGATGCTAAGTGAAAGTATAAAATAGATTTATAGCTTTATAATGATGTAAAAAGTAAATGTTAATGTAGATAAAGATCAGAAGATCAATGCATAAGTTGAAGCATTTATTTAATTTTGGGATAGGATCTAAGATAACATTTGCTTTGGATTCTGTTACATCTACAATTAAGTAAACAGAATTTTTTTTTTTTTAAAGAGAAATGTCGAAAGCACCAGTGATACAGTGAGGAATGCTTATTTCTTTCATGTCTTGGTAGAATGGTGGGGAGTGAAGACACTAAAGTTAAAGGTCACTAAGTAATGTTCTGCTGGAACATTTTGGGGGTATTGATACAAAATAATAGCCAGTAATAACAACAGAGTACATACTGAAAGTTTACTACGTACCAGGCAGTCTGTTAATTCATTTAATTATGGCAACATCCTTATCATTAGGTTCATTTTTTAGTCAAGGAGCCTACTGAGAAGTTGGGTGACTTTTAGGCGCATAGCTGTTGGATTTCAAAGCTGATATTAAAATTCAGGTACTTTGGCTTTCATGCCTGAGTTCTTCACCATTGCATTTTGCTGATTGGGAGAGAAAGTGGCTTTACATCAGATAAGGATACTTGAAATGTAGGAGGTGCTGTGCTAGAGGACAGTTTGGTCCAGTCCCCATGTCCTGGGGCAAAAGAAGCAGATGGCCTCAGCACACCCTGTTTTTGAATCAGCCGAGATACTGCCCTTTTTTCAGTGACTAGATTTCTGTCTTCTAGAGAGAGATGGGAGAGTGTGACTTAGCAGAGGCTGGGCATTGGGGATGAGCATCGCCGTGGTGTGTATGTAACACTTGAAACAGTGCTTGGCACAGAGTGTGTGCTCAATAAAAGTTGTCATTTTTATTGGCATCATGTCATCAGAGGTGAGAAAAAAATCACAAAACCTATCAATTCTCTCTGGGCTTGAGGTCTTAGGATGCTTTTTCTCCATTCTCAGAGGATACTCCCAAGATGATGTGATTCACGGTCATTCATTCTTCTTCAGCCTGTGCTATAGAGTCACCACTGTCAATATAACAAGTAAATGTATCCATTTACATTTTCCTACAAAGTGTTACAAGTGCAAGGTATCCTGGGAACCCAAAGGAGGGGCATCACCCCTTGCAGGTACTGGGGCTCTGCGTGGCGAGAGGGGACCATCTCATTCATCCATGTATCAGTTCATTCCTCAAACCTTTATTGACCACCTACCATGTTCTGGGTACTGCATCAGTGCTAAAAATACAGATGTGGCCACCCCAGTAATAGTCTGCTCTCATGAAGCTTTTAATCTTGTAGGAAATCAGGAATTTAATAAGCTTTATATATATATATATATATATTCTTTTATTTTTATTTATTTATTTATTTAACTTTTTTTTACAAATAATAGCATTTACAAAATGGGTAACAAAATAGTGTCCTGGGCACTTTATGGGATAGAATAATGATAATGGCTAGAAGTTGTTGAGTGTAGAGTGGGTGACAGTTGTTCTAACGCATATAATAGCATGCTTTATAGCTCCCACCTGACAATTCTGTGAGGTAGTGCTGTTGCTATTTTCATATTTCAGATGAGGAAACTGAGGTTCAGAGAGGTTAAGTAATTTTTCAGGGTCACGCAGCTGGAAAGTGGTGTCACTTTGACTCAAACCCAGGTCTGATCAGCCCAAGCTCTTAGCCACTGCATAGGCTCGTCCTAGGAATATTAGAAAGTCATAGTTCCTTTTCTTAAGGGGCTTTCTTAAGCATAATAGAACAAATAAAGCAAGTAAGCATACCCCTAAAATATGCTGTGATACTGAATATAAGAACAAATCCAGATGAAGTCAGGAAAGGCTTTAGGAGAGAGGTGGCACTAGAGATTGACCTGGAAGGATCAATGGGCTTTCAGCAGGGGGCCAAAGGAGGGAACCCTCTGGGCAGAGGACAGTGTAGATTGTAACCTTTAGGGGGAGCTCAAAGCTTCTTTCACTGCAGGGCTAAGGGTATGGGTTAAGATTAAGGACTCAGATGACACTTCAATTCATGACCATTAGGTAGAGGGCAGGTGGGGCTTTCAGAGGTGGCAGGGAGGAGCTTAACAACTTCGTCATCCTGATACATCCGTAAGTATTCTCTCTTGCATTTCTATTTGAGGTTTACTCTGCCTTTACACCTCTCAGAATTATTCATAGCTACAGTTTGAGGAATCTGAGCTTATCTCCTACCTGGGACACACTGCTCTCTCAGCGTGACCATGAAAACAGACAGGACGAGGGGGAAGGGAGAAAGAGGAGCCGTCCAATTTCTACTACTTGTAATGTGTATCCAGAGTTGAGAACTTTGGTCTAGCCCAACTCAACAGGGCTAACGGTTCTCCTTGCGATTTGAAGTAAAGATTCGAGTGAGTCTGCTCTGAACTTACGTCTTGGGCGGTAGCTATGGGACGTGGTCCTGGACACTAGATTCTGTCTGTCTCCTATGATGGAGGTAGGGATGTGCAGGGAGTGGCATGCGGCCAAGCATGGCTAGAGTTTGGGAGTTAGGCAGTTGCAGGACAGGCTGGAAGTTATGGTGGGGACAGAAGAGGGTGTGGCATTGCAGCGACCATGGCCAGGCCTTCATGGAGCTAATTATCACAATGGGCACATTCTTCAGGGACCACAGGTGTCTTCGGGCACTGTTCCAGGACCTCAGAGAGGGTGTTGTTATCATCAGAGAGGTGTGGCTAGCTTATGGGCTGACCGCAGTTTGGATCAAACTTGACCCCTCTTTATCATATTTTTGGTTATTGAGGTGAAATTCACACAGCATAAAGTCGACCATTTTAGAGTGAACAGTTCAGTGACATTGAGGATATTCACAATGTGGTGCTACCACTACCTCTGTCTACTTCCAAAACATTTCCATCACTGTAAAATAAAACTGCTTACCCATTTATACAGTTATCCCCCTTTCCTCTCTCCCTACAACCCTTGGCAACTGTCAATTTGTTTTCTTTAACCCATTTTTTTTTATTTCTTTTTCTCTTTTTTTGAGACAGAGTCTCACTTTGCCACCCAGGCTAGAGTGCAGTGGCATCAGCCGAGCTCCCAGCAGCACCTCAAACTTCCAGTCTCGAAAGCCCACCACCATGCCCTGCTAATTTTTGTATCTTTAGTAGAGATGGGGTCTCACTCTTGCTCAAGTTGGTTGTTAACTGCTAGTCTCAAGTGATGCTCCCACCTTGGCCTCCCAGAGTGCTAGGATTACAGGCACGAACCACTGAACCTGGCCTAATCCTCTGTTCCTAAGACAGCGTAAACTTGAAACTATTCAGTACCTCAAGTAGGTTTTACTATAAAGAAGTATCTGTCTGTGCAGCACTCAGTCATTTTAATCAGGGATGGTTGTCAGAACTTCAAAACACTTCTATGCCAGTTGGCAAATAATCCATACCCCAAGTTCCGTCTGTCTCCTGGCTTTGTTAAGTTCCTCTGAAAGCCCCCAGATGTGGTCTGGTAATGAAAAGGTTAATGTCAGGTCCAGTAGAAGCTTTTCTATCTGCTTTTTGGCTGTGTCTATTCTGATGAGTAAACTGCTTGCTAAGAATTTGGACCCTCAGCCCTGTTGTGGAGGTGAGGAATACAGTGCTCTTAGCTAAAGACGGCCTCCCCTTGCCACCTGTTTGGATCCCGCCTATCTCAGTCTCAAGTTCAATACCTGCCCTCAAACCGTGTTTTTTACACTTCGATGAATGATGTGCTGACTTTACCTAAAATGTGCCCAATGTACCTTCTGAGATGGAGAGATGCTATTTTGGGGATAAATACGTTGATCTTTCCCTGAAGGCATCCAAGACATCTGATGATAGCTTTTGCTTGTTCACTTACAAAAGAGCGAGTAATGTGTTAGGACAGACCTTGAAGCTGCTGACATAGAACATGTGACCACAGTTATGGATTAAAGAAGAGGCACCCTCAGAAGGAAAAATAATCTGACCCAGATAGGTTTTCCAAAGCAGTGTGATATCATGGTTAAGAATGTAGTCTTCAGAACTAGGCAGCCTGGGTTCAAATCCTGCTCTCTTATTACCAGCTGTGTTTCCTCATGAGCCCAGAATTTCTCTATTTCTAGTCCTTGATCTCAAGGTTCAAAGAATGAAACCATGAGTGCACATTAACCCCTGAATGGATCAAACTGTGGTATATATACACCATGGAATATTATTTAGCCATTAAAAAAACTGGAGATTTTACATCTTTTACCTTTACCTGGATGCAAAATACATTCTTAGTAAAGTATCACAAGAATGGAAAAATAAATATCCAGTGTGCTCCATACTAATATGAAATCAATATATAAACAATTACATGCCCATAAGAACAATAAAATACTAATATCGTCCAGTTCATGAGTAGAGGGAGGCAGGGGAAGGGGGAGGATGTTTGGCAGAGAGAGGGAGGCATGAGGTGGGATCTCCCCTACTGTGTACATTGTGAGGGTGTGTAACACGCCCCCTGGGGGAGGGACTCTTCTACAAATGGAACTTTACCCTGGAAGTGAGAAAAATGTAATCTAAAAAGTGTACCCTTGTATTAATATGATTTAATTCAAAAATTAAAAAAAAAAAGAAAGAAACCACAGACCATGTGAGTAAGTGAAAGGAGAGAGTTCATTGAAAGATAAAAGTGGTAAGTGGAAGAGAGGAAACAGAATCTCTGGCGACAGAGTAGGGAACCAACTGGGAAGCTCGCATGGGCCTTCTGTCTAGTACTGCTTTTCCTATCCTGTGGGCAGGGAGCCAGGTTTGGGAATGTATATCCGGAGCAGGACACAATTGGCCAGGATCTTGCAGGCAGAAAATAATCCTAAAATTAGCAAAGGAATGAGGTCCTTAAGTCCTTGCCCCAGGTGAAGCAGTAGGGTGTGTGGTCCCTACTCCAGGCTGCTTTTTATATGACCTTGCTCGAGCCCAGAGAATGCAGCCTGGAAGGGGCTTGTTTGTTCCTAGCGATGAGGGTTTGTGATGAGACTGATTTCTGAGTTCACTCAGCACTAGGAGGTAAAGGTCCCTGTCCAGCCCTGAATGGGAGAACCTCACATCACTCAGACAAGTCATTCAGCCTCCTCAGTTCTTAGTTTCCACATCAGTAACATGGAGAAAACTTGCATCATAAGGTTCTTATAAGGATTAAATGAGATACTATGTGCATAGCCCTTAGAACAGCACTTAGCTCATATAGTAAGAGCTCGTTCACTCATTGACTATTATTATTTAATCTTTTTTCCATTGTACTTTAGCATAAATCATTTTTGGCTTTCTACAAAAGAACAAAAAGAACATGGACTTAAAATCAGTAGGCAATGGTGAGTCACTGAGGATGTTTTGAGAGTAGGAATGACTTGATAAGATCTGCATTCAGGGAAGATTAATGTGTCTGCAGCTCATAGGCCGACCTGGGAGGAAGACAGGGTGAAGGAAGGGGACCCGCAGGAAGCTGATGCAATGGTCTGAGCTACCCTGTGCAACACGGCAGCCGCCAGCTACAATCACGTGGGGCTATTTAAATTTAAATTAATGAGAATGAAATAAAATGAAAAACTCAGTTCTTCTGACACACTGAATCTTCCAAGTATTCAATAGCCACATGTGGCTAGTGGCTGCTATATTGGACAGCAAACATTTCTGTTATTCCAGAAAGTTCTTTTGGACAACACTGGTTCTCCAAAGCTGTGCTTCTTCTGGGAAAAAGTTCCTCAAACCTTAAACACCTTCTTAGCATAAGCATGACCATTTTAGTGAGGTAGACATTTAGAGAGATTGAGCCAAGAAGCCAAATGAATTGAGTCATAGGTCAAACCGTGGAACAATGGCCCACACCGAGGTTCTCCAAAGGTGGTTAAAGCCTCACATCTCCAGAATATGGCAGGGCAGCCATTCCTGGAATGTTGCAGAGCTTGGAGTTGCCACCCTGGCTATGTGGGGGATGAGGAGGGGGCTCTGCAGGAGGTAGCCCTTCCCATGGCTTTTTACACCAACATTCTTGCTATTCTTGATTTGTAAGCTTAATAAAGACACCTGGAACTGAGAAGGGTCTCTGGTTCTTTCCCCAGCTCCGTTCTTTTCCTTAATAAACTCCTGTTTGTCTCTGGACTGGCCTCTTCTCCTTTCTGTGAACTATCGCCCCATTTCTATTCTGTACCCAACAGTTCTCATACCTGAGCATGCATTAGAATAATCTAGAGGGTATGTTAAAATATGGGTTGCTGGGCTCCATCCTTGATCCAGGAGAACTCAGTGAAGTCTGAGAATATGTATTTCTAATACATTCCCCCATGACACTGGTGTCCCTGGTCTGGAGACGACGCTTTGAGGACCACTCTCTGCAGGAGGCCGCCTCAGTCTGGTGTGAGGGAAAGGCCAGTTCTTCTGGGCATGTCAAGACTTGTTTCGAAGCCCCAGCTAAGCCCATTTGGGGTTTGGTCTCAGCATCTCTCCAGGATGGGCAGGCTGTGGACATTTCTAGACATCGGCTTCCTGAGGGCATTTTCATGGGAGTTTTTCTGGCTGAAGGAGGGGAGGGGTGGAGCTAATTCAGAGTATGGGGAGCAAAGAAAGAGATTATCTGCTTCTTTGTCTATTCTGTCCATCATTCTGGAGCCAAGACTTTTTTGAGGTCTGATGGAGGGAAAGTGGAGACAGAGTCTTTCAGGACTGAAGAGTCAAGAACTTGCTGCCTTTGTTCTTCAGTTGTACGTTGACAATTTTCTCCCTAAGGCAGTGATGACTCACATCTAGCTACAGAGTCTGGGGAACGGGCCTCAGGGTACAAGTGACAGAACTCAAGGAAGTACAAAGGGGGAAAAACAGCGCTGAAAACCGTGTTACCTTGCCTACGGTACCTTGTCCTTTGACCTGCAGAAAGGGCCTGTTATCAGCGAGCTGGAGTACAGCATCTGCTGGTGGACAGGGCCCCCAGAAGGTTTGTCTCTGTCTGAGCAGAGTCTGGAATATTAGGCAGAGGTATCGGACTGTGCTAGAACTCTCCCTCAACTGTGCGCCCCTTTTGTAGATGGTCATTAGATCTGCGTCAGGATCTGAGGGCAGTTATTCTTCTGGAACACTCAAGCAGGACTTATGTACCAGCTGGTCAATAGCTATGGCCTCCTTCTCTCCTGGGATCCTCCCTGGATCTCCCCACAGCTCAGAAGCTAAGGTTAACACTTATCGTATCAGAGACCTCCAGGAGCCTGTTCCATGCTTAGGACAGCCTGAGTACTGATTAGCTAGTGCCTGGGCTGTGGCATATAGATGTATCTTGAATATTGTGTGTGTGTGTGTACATAGTGGTAAAAAATGGGAGGAGGTGGAGAGGTGTCTTGAGGTATGGATATGGATAGTTTGGTAAAATTATAACAAAACAAAAGTGGGAGCGATGACAATTTCCTTCTTGCTGCTTAAGACCCATCACTTCAATCCTCCATCCACCCACCCATCCACCCATCCACCCACCCATCCATCCATCCACCCACCCACCCATCCATCTCACCCATCCACCCATCCATCTCACCCATCCATCCATCCACCCACCCACCCATCCACCCATCCATCCATCCATCCATCCATCCATCCATCCATCCATCCATCCATCTGCCATCATCTAAGAAGTACTGGGTTCTATGGCAGTCAGTAAGAAGGTAAGCGTGTGTGTACAGTGTACAGTGAGCCTGTGTCTATGTCTTGTGTGTGTCTGAGCATCCCATTTCCCTTCCCTCATTGTCTGTGTTTCTATCTCTCTTTCTTTTTTTTTTTTTTTTCTGAGACAGAGCCTCAAGCTGTCACCCTGGATAGAGTGCTGTGGCATCACAGCTCACAGCAACCTCCAATTCCTGGGCTCAAGCCAGTCTCTTGCCTCTGCCTCCCAAGTAGCTGGGACTACAGGTGCCCACCACAACGCCGGGCCATTTTTTGGTTGCAGCCATCATTGTTGTTTGGCAGGCCCAGGCTGGATTTGAACCTGCCAGCTCAGGTATACGTGGCTGGCGCTTTAGCCCATTGAGCCACAGGTGCCGAGCCTGTGTTTCTATCTCATTTCAAAACCATATTCCCCTTCTCTCTAGAGGGGAGCCTTGTTGGACTTTTGGTCTGAGTTTGCAAGCCATGCTTGCTTTGTGTGTGTGTGTGTACATCTGTCAGTCTCTCACATTTTTCCCCCGGGACGTGGGCTGTGCCGTTCCCCATCTCTGGGTCACTGTCATTCACACTTCATCCATCTATTTGTTGACTCATCCCCAAGAGGTTAATTAAACACCTGCTTCACGTCGAGGCCAGGCCTGGCCCATTATGGGCCACTCAGTGTGTGTATGTGAGTGCACATTGTCTGCTGTTTCTGCCTCTGTCTCCCGTTCCTCCTCTTCCTCCACCTGCCTTCACATCTCGGGACCCCGCCCCTCCTGCTGTGCACCTGCTTGCTCCACTCTGGGTGCTGACAGCCCCACAGGCCAGACTGCTTTCACACTCACATGTCAAGAACTCAAAGCCCACCCCCAGCTGGTTTGGGTACTACAAGCCCGGCTTGTGACAAATGCAACACATCACTTCCGCATGTGTTTTTCTCTCTGTTCTCATTAGCACTGAGTGTCATTGCCTGCCTGGGTCCGGAGCCAGGAGCCCCGAGTCATCTCTAAGTCCATACTCTCCTGCTACCCACGGCCCATCTGTTCTTCTTGCTCCAAACCCTGCTGAGTGCCCCTCCCCCATCATATCAGTCCCTCCCTTAGCCCAGGCCTGGACAACTGAAGCCTGGGCCACCACGCCCATCTACCTATCCACCCGTTAACAGACTTGCATGGAGCACCCACTGGGTCTCTGCTGAGGACACAGGCTCCAAAGCCCCAGTCCATGTCCTGTAGGAGCCTAGAGTCACCCGCCTCCACAGTCACTTTTCCTTTAAGCTTCCATCTCCTTGGTATGGAGGTGCCTGTGGGCATCCTACTGTCCTAGCAGCTCCTCCTCACTGTCGCCACAATGACCTCTTGCCCTTATCCTCCTGTCTTTCAAGAATAAGGACCACATCCCTCTCGATGAAGTCCCAGTAGGCCTCTCTCTTCTTGGGAACCTCATCATCTCCCCAGAGTCCTCCCACCCCCAGCATGGCCAGGCATGCCTTGCTTTGGGGGCCTTTCCCCCCTGCCCCTTGATATCTGGGGGGGACTGTTGATGGCTGGGTCTTCTCTGGACATCAGCCCAGAGGAAGGCTAGGAAATGTGTGAGACTGAGGCGGTGAGGAGAGATGGATGGACAGATGGGAGATATGTTTGCATGTGGTTTCCTGTCTTCCTTGGTTTTTTTTTGTTTTTTGTTTTTTTTTGTTATTAAATCATAGCTGCGTACATTAGTGCAATCAAGGGGTATAAGGTGCTGGCTTCATATCCAATCTGAAAGGTTTTCATCAAACTGTTTAACATACCCTTCATGGCATTTTCTTAGTTATTGTATGAAGACATTTGTATTCAGCATTTAGTAAGTTTCACCTGTACCCTTCTAAGATGTACCATAGATGTGGCCCCACCAATTACCCTCCCTTCACCCTAACCTCTCCCCTCCCCTCCCTTCCCATATTCTTGTGCTATAGATGGGTTATAGCCTTCATATGAAACCTTTAAATTAGCTTCATAGTAGGGCTGAGTTCATTGGATATGTTTTCTTCCATTCTTGAGATACTTTGCTAAGAAGAATATGTTCCAGTTCCATCCATGTAAACATGAAAGAGGTAAAGTCTCCATCTTTCTTTAAGGCTGCACAGTATTCCATGGTGTACATGTACCACAATTTATTAATCCATTTGTGGGTCGATGGGCACTTGGGCTTCTTCCACAACTTAGCAATTATGAATTGGGCTGTGATAAACATTCTGGTACAGATGTCTTTGTTATAATGTGATTTTTGGTCTTCTGGTTATTTACCTAGTAAAGGAATTATAGGGTCGAATGGCAGGTCTATTTTTAGATCTCTAAGTACTCTCCAAACATCCTTCCAAAAAGAACATATTAGTTTGCATTCCCACCAGCAGTGTAGAAGCGTTCCCTTTTCTCCACATCCACACTAACATCTCTGGTTTTGGGATTTTGTCATTCACATCTGATCTTTATATGTAGGCTGTCCAGCAGAACTTCCTGAGGAGTTGGAAATGTTGCATATCTGGGCAGTGTGGAGCCACAGGCCACATGGATCATAGCTCCTTAGCACTTGAAATGTGGCTGGTACAACTAAGGCATTGGATTGCAAATTTGATTTAAATTTAAGCACCCACATGTGGCTAGTGGCTACTATATTGGAAAGCACAGCTGTATAAAAGGATCAGAAAATCAAAATTTGAAACATGGGAGAACATATTTAAAGGTGTTCCTATAAGCTTTCACTATTTTTTGCTCCTCTGTGGAACAGTTTGTTCATTTACCTTCATCACGCTTTCTTCAGTGTGATCACTTTTAAATTTTATAGTTTTAAGGATAGTAAATGGTGTTTAATTAACCAGCTCTTTGCTCTCCTGATTCCCAAACTTGGCTGAACATTAGCATCACCCCCAGAGATTCAATTCAGCAAATCTGGGGAGGGGACTGGGCATCTGTGTTTTTTAAGCTCCACAGATGATTCTGATCTGCAGCTAGGCTTGGGAATGACTACTTTACACCAGAGACCCAAACCGGCAGCCCCTGGGCCAAACACACCCTCAAAACATATGTTCATCCCACACAGTGTTGTAAAATGTTTTGAATTAGTTGCCAACTTCTGCACTTCTGCACATTGTAATTTTTATAAAAAAAAAAAAAAAAAAAAGAGTTGAGTAAATGCTGCCCCCTTCAGATAGAGCATAAATTCTTTGGTTCAATACTACTTGCCTACTTTGTAAGGGCCCCACCTCCTGAGAGGCATTTGAATTTGAGACCCCTTCCTTATTGCCCTTGCCAAAGCAGGACATGATTACTTTTATCAGTGCACCATTACTACAACAGAGCAGCCTGTAGTCATCCTCGTAGGCTAAAAACCTCATGCAGTCACCATGTAAAAGCTCTGAGTAAATAGGATAGAAGTCTAAGAGAAGGGTCATAACCCAGGATCATGAGACCACACTGTTCTGGATAATTCATTCAATTCGGGGAAAATATTGTCTCACTTTTAATTTTCTTAAACAGCAAACTGTCTCACCTAAAGCACCATAATGGCTGATAAGACTTTCAGAGAGGGCATGTTTGTTATAAATTTCATTCTCTGTTAAAAAAAAAATAAAAAAGTTTTCTAGCTCCCTCATCCTTCACTCATGTTTTCCTTTCAATATATTTATATTCTGTACTAATAATTACCATGGTTCTTAATGTTAAAAAGAGTTAATCATGCTTATTTATCTTTTATCTCTCTTGAGACTCCTCCGTAATGATAGTCAATGAAGGAAAAATACAGAAATGATGAAATAAAAGGTAGGAAGGCCATTGGTTGGTGAAAACTGGAGAGAGGAGTGCTAATTGTCTTGGAGGCAGAGGAGAGCAAAGCTTTTGAGTATTTATGGGAACCATAGGTCTTCTTCCCACAAAAATGCATGCATGCCAAACATTTTGCAATCAATTTTAGGAGTTTTACAGCCCTCTGTACCTCATCTATTGATTCCTAGTTAAAAAAAAAAAAAGCAATCAGCTTGAAATACGGCACGTTACTTGATATACACTTATACTAGACATGAAGCACCAAAATGTCAGCCATAGCTTTGTAAAGTGGGACATACTTTTTGGATAAAACACTATCATACAATAAGGCTTTTGCAATCGATAAAGGAGAAAGCAGCCTCTGAGACCATTAGGCTTTAAGTAAAATGCAAGGAATAAATTGTCTCACTTCCAGGATCATCGTAAACCAAGTGTCATTTAGAACTTATGGCACAGTGGATTTCTCAGCATACAACTCATAAATCTGTGACATTTGAATTTTTAAACAAATCCTTAGAGACATCTATGACAGGGCTGAGACACTTCCTGAAATCGCACTCGTGGATACAGCTGCTTGGTGCTGTAGCCTGGTCAGTTCCACTAATTCAACACTGGCTATTTTGCTCCTCTTTTTTTTTCCTCCCTGAGTGGCAGTTGGTTCCATCACTGAGGTGTTAAATTAGGAGTCACCTTCAAGCATGAAACATGCAATATGAAACAATCTTATTTTTTAATTGGAAATGCTTGCATTTCTATTCTCATCTATTTCACATATGACATACATCAAAGATAAAGTGAAGATTTTTTTTTATTATCCCTGCAAGATGGCTTGGGGTTTTCTGTTTCAGCCATCTGGGAGGCCCGCTGCTGTGGACTCTATCTCTCAGGCTCCCTCGATAACTGGCTCCCATATGGGAGGCCCTCACAGGAGATCAGAAGGTGGGAAGAGGGAGGCATACTGGGTTACTTCCTGCCTTCTTCCTGCCTGTTGGTGTTAAGCCTCTGATAGTACTCATATTTTTCTGCAGCTGCAGATTCTGCCTGGCAGCACCTTCACATTCCCAGCTCTCAATGGGCTCCAGTAATTCCATCTCCTTTCCCTTGCCTTTTTTGCTCTTACTGTGGAATGGCTGCTCTATCTTGCTGGCTTCCAGGGGTCTCCATATTCTCACCCATACCTGTGAGGAATCCCCTTCCTAAAATCCCTTCCTTGGACCCAGTTAAAGTGAAGTCTTTTTCCTGCTGACTCATTTCATCTCTTTTCTTCTCAAACACATATGACTTGTGATACTGAAAGAAGAAAGGAAAAAAATGCATGAGGAAGGGAAAGAAACAGGATGCTATGAAAAGATAAGACTTACCCAGAGAAACTAAAACCCACCAAAAAGAAAATGCTATTTTTTGTAATAGATCTCCCTAGTGAGATGTTACTAAGTAAAATGGGCAGCCACCAACTCTTAAACTTTGCTTTTACCAAAGAAGACAAAACTTTTTTTGTTGTTGTTTATGAAATCATAGCTGTGTACTTTAGTGCAATTGTGGGGTGTAATGTGTGGCTTCATATACAATCTAAAACATTTTCATCAAACTGTTTAACATAGCCTTCATGGCACTTTCGTAGTTATTGTATAAAGACACTTGTATTCTGTATTTAGTAAGTTTCATCTGTACCCTTCTAAGATGCACCGTAGATGTGATCCCACCAATTACCTTCCCTCCACCCATTCTCCCTTCTCCCTCCCTTCCCGTGCTCCTTTCCCCATATTCTTGTGCTATAATTGGGTTATAGCCTTCATATGAAAGCTATAAATTAGCTTCATAGTAGGGCTGAGTACATTGGATACTTTTTCTTCCATTCTTGAGATACTTTGCTAAGAAGAATATGTTCCAGCT
>CAUYON010175174.1:0-28102 GCA_963573935.1 Arctocebus calabarensis
GCCTGTAGTCCCAGCTACTTGGGAGGCAGAGGCAAGAGACTTGCTTGAGCCCAGGAATTGGAGGTTGCTATGAGCTGTGATGCCATGGCACTCTATCCAGGGTGACAGCTTGAGGCTCTGTCTCAAAAAAAAAAAAAAATAAATAAAATAAAATAAAATAATATTCTGAGGTCCTGGGGGTGAGGAGTCCAACATATATGTGTATTTCTGGGGGGACATAACTCAATCCATAACAGACATTTAGGTTTTTTGCTCATCAACTTTTGTTAGGTTCTATGTATGCTTCATTCTTGAAATAATTGTCTGCAAATGTAAGTGCTGCAAAAAAGTGATGACACAAATAAGGCATGATTGCGAAGTAGGCGTTACTGGTCCTTGGGAAGGTAGGACCTCTAAAATTTTAGAAAGAGACGTGATCAAATTTTTCTTTAAGTTGAATGTCAGACTGCAGCTCTATTTATTCCATTTGAAAATTGCCAGGTAACATATTTATGTTGATTATGGAGTTGCAAATGCACCCAATGTTGATTATATTCCCGGAAACCCTGAAATCTGTTTTCAAATTCTTCTATCAAATTGAACAATAAGAATGCATACTTTTCACTGTTCATGGGACTTGTTTAGCCAACATGTTGAAGTGCATAACATTGTTTGCATTAATGTGAGTTTACCATAAATCTGGTTTCATTTGGGAACACTGTTGCAGTTTGAAACTTTGTATTGGTAAGTGGGTTATCACCTTGAAGGTGCATGTTTAAGTCATTGAAATGAGCAGCTAAATCCACTGAAAATACTCAGTCTGTAAACCAGTTTTCATCACCAAGTCCTGGCACAAATTTGGTTTTTGATAACATAAATGACTCAATAACATGTCACAAATCATAAAATCTTTTCACCATTTGGCCTCAACTCAACCATCTTACTCCTGAAAAGTAAATTATGTTGCCATAACCAGCATCAATATTTTTAACAAATTCCTGGAATTGGCAATGACTCAATCCCTTGGCCCCTATGAAATTCACAGTCACTATGATGATTTGCATGACATAATCCATTTGTAAAGCTTTTGCACATAAATTTTCTTGATGTACTATGCAATGGCACTTCAGCAAACTTGAATTTTGGATGACAATTGTATTGACTTCCATTAATTTTCCAAGCCCTTCTCTTTTACCTCTGGGGAACCATCAGTAACTATACCAGATATGGTGACAAGGTACAAAGAAAATTGCTTTAACATATTTTTTACTGCTTCATAGAAATATCTTGACTTAGTTGTATCTTTTAATAGCTCTAAAGAAGCTATTTCTTCAGTGACATTATATTTGTCATCAATACCTCTAATAAAAATGGCAAATTAAGCCATATTTGCAGTGTCGAGGTTATCATCCATCGCTAAAGCATAAAATTTTAAATTAGCACCTTTACTCTCCAAACTTCTGATTTCCAAAGATTTTAGAAATATCCACCTTTTTTCAGGGCAAATAACATCTGCCATGCTTTCTATACATTGCTTAATAAACACCATAAACAAATGGTTTTGATTTTTTTACTATTAAATATGCTATCACATAACTAGCTTTTACAGTGGAATCTATCTGAGTTGTAACTGTCTAAAAAATATTTTCTTGAGAAGACAGACTTTTTTCAGTTCTGCTATTTTGTCCTCAAGACACAATCCTTCATGCACATCAAACCTGGCAGTATGTGTTTACATATAATGCCTTTTCAAATTACAGTCTTTGAAAACTTGCACCAACTCCCTGCAAATTAAGCAAAATGCCTTACTATTTGCCTAGACAAAAAGGTAGTCATCTGTTAAATTTTCATTGAATAATCTTTCTTCATCTGTAATGTGTCTTTTTTGTGATTCTGTTTTCTTTTCAAATGTTATGGAAGCCATACTGGGATTTAAAAAATAATAATAGATAAAGGACTACATTTACTTTTATGATGAAAATTAATTGACAGGAAAAATGAAAGGAAGGTTTGGGCTCTTCCACATCTTAGCTGTCAATGCAGAGCAAAGTGGAAGGTCAACTGTAAAGCCTGGCAGGTGATGTGTCAGTCACTGTCAAGAGGTGGAATTGCCTTTAATAATCAAATAAGAATGTTTACCTGAATTCTAAGTAACATTAAATGCCTCATGTTGCAATGGTAGGCTGAAATACCATTGACAATCGCTGCCTCACCACGTCACAAGTACATGTAACGTCTGATGGTGTCAATTTGACTGTCTGCTCTCACAAGATAACACAGCGGAAGTCACACATTGCCGTAAAACTAAAGCCACAAATGTGTACAACTAATGAGAACACACCTATGGTTATTTTACATGACATTGCAACACACTGTTGCTGTCTACAAAGTTCATGCTCGAGATCCAAGCAATCGAGTTCCACCAAAATATCACCCCCAAATTTCATAAGTAAGTCTACAATTTTGTGTTGGGTCTCATTCATAGACATCCTGGGCCACACGTGGCCCACTGGCCATGGGTTGGACACACTTGTATTAAAGTGCATCTGAGTTGGGGTCGAAAGGTTCTTTTTGTCTTTGAATGAACTAAAGGAAATTATCTTTGTTTCCCAGGTTATTACTGGAGCAGCTGCTCTCTCTCCCCAGCTGGCTGCTGCTGCTGCTCTGCTAGCAGGTGCCAACGGTGCCACTCATATATTATTATCTTCTGAGGACAATCTTCATTTGTGTTCATGTTAATTTTCTTCTGATTCTTTTAAGGAGTCTTGAGTCGTCTCTTAGTTTTCTAAGGATTTTCATTTTTCAAATGAGTTAAAAATTCCAATAGAACTGTGATTATTAAGAAAGTAACTTCAAATATTCAATGCAAAGTTGGATATTTCTGGGGCTGAGGTAAGAGTTCACAAGTGTCAGAAGAAAGAGCTGCTGGCTTGCGTGCATAGACACAAAATCCTCTGTCAGCTTAGAGTCGGGCCAGTCCAACAACACTGGTCAGAACAGTATGTACCGTGTGGATTATGGCCAAGGAGCTCTTTTGTAAATTTCTCAATAATCTATTTTATATTATTTCTATAATAGCCATTTGGAACTTAGTGACTGCAATATTAATATTAACTAAAAAACGTATCTAGTTACTTTTGCTGACAAGGGAAGATAGATGATTCTCTTCTAAGAACACTAAGTAGGAGACACTTGGTGATAATTTCCCATATCCCAATAATAAGAAATATAATAGGATCTGGTAAAAAAAAAATTGCTTTTGGTATAACCACAACTAGCCAAATGAAATCACACATCTGCAAAAAACACTTCCAATAATTAATGACATCGGGGCTTTTTGCCTTTTCTTTTTTCTTTTTTTGGTTTGTTTTTCTTTAAGAACTGAAGGTGCGAGTGCAGGTTTGCCAGAGGCTTGGTTACATAATATTCCAGAGTGTTTGATTGCCAACAATTTTCCTCAGTGTGGCTGAGGTCAATGTTGTTACTAGGTGATCACTATTTAATGACTGCTGCCAAATAGTCTATATCACCGTTCTGAATGGCTGAACATGGAGAACAGGAGAAACCAGGTGTGGTAGATTTTCTTGTTACTAATCTAAACAAGGCCCAAGAAGAAAAGCTCAGTGAGACTGATGTTTCAGCAGAAAGATTCTTATTAACGAATAGGAATCAAGTGTCTTATGTACTGTGGGGTAAAAGAAAAAATGAGTACGTCTAACATTTGGGAAGTACATTGACTTTGCACTCAGGGGTGACCGATCTTAAATCTTCACGCTACCATTACTGGTCACATGAGCCTGGATATGTTCCCCAGCTTTTCATTTTTTTCTTTTTAGCCTTAGTTTTCTTATCTGTGAAATGGGGGCTGTTGTTTTCCTTGCTGAGTTTTCAAAAGAAATGATTCAAATTCAAATTGCCTGACTTAAAACAGGTACTTAATAAATAATAGTGTTCTGGCTCGGTGCCTGTGGCTCAACGGGCTAAGGCGCCAGCCACGTACACCTGAGCTGGCGGGTTCGAATCCAGCCTTGGCCCGCCTAACAACAATGACGGCTGCAACCAAAAAATGGCCGGGCGTTGTGGCGGGCGCCCGTAGTCCCAGCTACTTGGGAGGCAGAGGCAAGAGACTCGCTTGAGCCCAGGAATTAGAGGTTGTTGTGAGCTATAATGCCACAGCACTCTAACCAGGGTGACAGCTTGAGGCTCTGCCTCAAAAACAAATAAATAAATAAATAAATAAATAAATAATAGTGTTCTTTCCCCATGCAAACTTGCTCTTACTCCTTTTATCATCCTCCAGGTCTTATATCATAATGGAAGAAAGAAGGGCATTGTAGAGTGCCATGCAGGGACAGCTGATTGGTGTCAGATGAGATAGAGACTCCGTCCTCTGAGAAGAGAGAAGTCACTCTAGCCTGATGACCAAGAAAGAGATATAAACTTCATGGTGACTAATCTCAAAGTCCTCCTTTAAGGGAGTAACTCTCCCCCTCCCTCAGTTCCAGAGTACGTGAGTCCCTATGCTCTTCTGCATTAGAATGTGTGTGTGTGTGTATACCCTTGATGTCAATGCTCTTTTCTCTTATATCCTCAGGCCAACCCCACCTGCTCTGTCAGGTAAAAAGAAATGGTCATGGAATAAATGAATGAAATGAGCGATCTGTGTTGAGGACTGTCATGTTGGGAAATATCTAATGGAGAAGTGCATTCCAGCAAGAATGAACACCTGTAATCAGCTTTCTCCCCCCAATTTAAGGTGTATTTTCAGTAAATTTGTGCATGCCGTACTTTGTTATTTGCTCTGGGCAAATGGCTAACTGGCCATGGCAATGATAGGTTGTTTTCTTTTTGGGCTTAGGCCCATGAGGTGGAGCAGGTCAGAACACATTTTGCTAAGATTTCACCAGAATCTTCCCTGAGCACAATCTGGTTCTGCCTCTCATTTTATCAATTTTGCACCAAAGCCCATAGAGGATACCAGTCCCGTCCTGCCTAGGTCACAGTGCTGGTTGGAACCATTAAGGAAAGGATCCCGATCCTTCAGTTCAGCTTAAACAAAATAAAACAAACAATCAAACAAACATCACCATTTGCTTGCTGAGTCATTATGGCCAGGCAGAGACCAACTGGTAAGTATCACTCACTAAAGATATCTCAACCACCAGCTGGGCTGCCAGGCAGAGAGAATGACCAAAATGGCTTACATGAAGATCAGACTATTTCTGTCATTGACCCAGCCATTTATTTCAGACACAAAGTAAGAGCTTCTATGTGATCATAAGTTTGCAGGATCAAGAAGTTAGAAAATTGCACTTTTGCAGGCATATGCCAGGTTACCTTGAGGCTATTGTGCTTACACTTCTGGGCTTCTCACTTGTACAGCTCCACCCACATCAAGCCTTGTTAGGGGCTTAGCAATGTGTTTGTAAGATCATATGTTTTGCAATGTTTCCAAAAGTTAAATAATTTTGTATTGTTTTTCTTGAAAAAGATCTTTACTCTTTCCCCTACCTGGATTGCACAAGTTTTAGGCCCCAGGAAACCTAGATTTGCCCCTGATTTGGGTAATTCTTCCTAAATCTAATTGTTTAAACAAAAACATGTCAAAATACTCTCTGTGTCAGAAATTTGTTAATTTCCCCCTGCTTTCCATGTGCCCCTCTTCCCTTTTCGAAACAGCACCCCTTAAGTTTTAGGTGGGAATGTGTTTGCTGAGTTGGAGTGTATTTCCTAGCTAAGTGTGGCCATGTAAATAAACTGAGCCAATATGATGCAAGTTAAAGTATAATGTACAAATCCTGGGCCTTAAAGCCTAAGCTACTTGCCCTAAATGCTCCTCTTCCTCTTTCTCTTTGGCTGGAAAATGGTGACTTGAAGTCACAGGTGCAGGACGATGGGACTGCCCTCTCTGTCCTCCTTGCTCACTCCAGACCCTGAGGTATGAGGGAAATGAAGCCACTTAACTTTTGAGTCTCTCAGGTATGGCAGTTTAGACTGTATCCTAATGAATTGATTTCCCCCTCCTCCTCGGCAAAGACAATAACATGAAAACTCCCCCAGTAAGAATTTGTCTCCATTACTCCTCATCCTATTAGCTATAACTGAGTTTCTCCAAGATAAGCAAAGCTCTAGAAATACCCTTATTAATAGACTTGCTTAAGCTCTCTTGGCCTTATATTGTAAAAAGCACTAGACAGGAAGTTGGAGGGTGAGGACTCCACCATTTATAGGTACAGGGCAGGCACCTGTCACTCTGAGGCTTGGCATCCTCTTCCATGTACTGTGAATAATTGTGACTTCAACGGGGACTTAGAATGTTTAAATGAATCTATATATGAGATGTAGTTTAAGTTTTATATTTATTATTTTACTTTATTTATTCTTGAAATGTTCTGATAAACTTGGTAATAATACAAACCTGCTAGTTTGTTGTGAAGATTAGAGATAATCTATTAAAAGGAGCTTAGCATCAGTTCTATACATTGTAAGCACACAATAAATGGTAATTTACTATCAGAAAGCTAGTAAGTGTTCAATAAATGATGGCATTTACTAGATAATGTGTTCTAAATAATCATAATGATGATGTATGCCAAGTGTTTTATAATTGCAAAACTCTGCATAGATACCTGGTCATGCCATTGTTGTTGAGCCTATTCTGAAAAAATATATAAGCACTTACCATTAACAGATATGACCCCAACTCGCTTAGTGAATATTTACAAGATACAAGTCTGGAGTACAGAAGACATGAGGGGGGTGGGGTGCTGCTCATGGTGCCCACAGCCACCCTGTCTGTGGTTTCCTCTCTAGCTTTTGGCCACATCTGATTGGCTCAAGGATAGAGACTATAGACCTGAGCTGGGCCAACCGGATTCCCTATTTTGAGAAATTGAAGGTTGGTGGAACTGGGTCTGGGTCTGTGATAGGGAGGGCACTGTGCTGTCTGGGTCCCTGTTCTTTTCCTTTCCATGAACTGCCCCAGTATCCTTCCCATAGTCTGCTTCTTGAATTAGCCAGAGTCTTTTTCTCTGGCTGTACCCGAAGAACCTTGACGGATACCTAAAGCAAAGGTGTCTGCTTTACTCAAGTGCTTGCCTTACATGGTCCCAAGATTTGTAGAAAGGGCAAAACCTAGAAGAGCTTCCTAGTAATGCTGAACAAAACTGGGGAGACAATGTAAAACAGAACATTTTTGAAAACTTTATTCAGCTTCCTTCAAATTATTGACTTGGTGGGTATAAACTAAGAAAAAATATTAATGCCAATTAGAAATGTTTTTCTTATAAAATTATAAGGCTATCTGGGGACTAAATAGAACCAATTGAAGCTAAATGAATGCCTTTTATATAAAGAAAATATACAAACAATACACAAAAAAATGGTTTTTTTTTTGTTTTTTTTTTTTGCGACAGAGCCTCAAGCTATCACACTGGATAGAGTGCCCTGGCCTCACAGCTCACAGCAACCTCCAATTCCTGGTCTTAAGCGAGTCTCTTGCCTCCACCTCCCAAGTAGCTGGGACTACAGGTGCCCGCCACAACGCCCGTCCATTTTTTGGTTGTAGCCGTTGTTTGGTGGCCTGGGCTGGATTTGAACCCACCAGCTCAGGTGTACGTGGCTGGCGCCTTAGCCCATTGAGCCATAGGTGCCAAGGCACAAATAAATGTTTAAATGCACCATGTTTCAGGGATCTTTAGTTAAGACCACAAGGGGGAGGAACCCTGACCCAATTGTAGCAACATGTGAGCCTCCAGAAGCTAACTCGAATACTCTTCTAGGAGAGAGAAGTTTGGTGAACCATGATCCTGTCTTGCCCACCAGGGGTGCTTTATTGCTAATATGCCAAATGTACTATTCTAGTGCCATTTTCTCTTTAAAGTAAGTTCCAGAGCACAAACTCCTGAGAATAACCTATCTGTGCCACTTGCAAAACTACTACCAAGCGGGTTTTGAAACATAAACAATTATATGGATAATATATGTGGGACTAGACTATTATAAAAATAAAAATCATGTTTACCTTCAGGGGAATGAAACGGAACATGTCCTTTGCCCTGGTCATGCTTTATTTCAGTCACCTTCATTTTATAGGGATTTTTTTTTTCTTAAAGAAACCTCTCTCAACCATAATAAAAACCTCATTGATCCTTTCTTTGAAGACATTCATAACCAGATCTTTGATGAAATGCCCCATAATGGCTCTAAATGAGGTGTATTGAACTGTTTTGTCAATTCATTGCAGGAACAGTGGCATTGCCAATATTAAGCAGGAGGTAAACAGTTCTTATGAAAAGTATTTACAGAAGCAGTATAATCTTTGCTTTTCAAAGCCATGGTTTTATACTTTGAGTCCTTTTAATATAGTTTGAAAAGGTCCAGCGCTCTGTTAAGTAATGAAACCCAAAATGCCATTCAAGGTGAAGCCCAGCTAACAAGGTTTGGCTATTTGTAAAGAGGATTGTCAGATGCTCCCTTTCACTTTTCTCTTTCACGGCTCCCCAGACAACATTCCGTCTTTCATTCATTGGCTTACTCATGCATCCAATCATTCCTTCATTCATTCAACAGCTGTTTATTAAATGCCTGCCATGAGCCATTCAGGGAGCATAATTTGAACTCAGCTTTGAATATATCTTTGTTTCCAAAAAGTGCATCACCCAAGGTGCACTGCCCATATGTATTTATTATGCTCATCAGTCTCCCCTGAGTTGCTGGGAAGAATCCTTACCCCTCATTAAATAAATGAATCCCTGCTGCTGGTCATGCTGGAGAACATTATGAATGTACCTTCTCAAAGAGCAACTCCATCTTGACAGGGTTGAGAAGACTCGATGAGTTTCGGTCTGGGCTGCATGTGAAACCCTGTTTTGTTTTCTCCATCCCCAGCGTTTTAATTCTCTGCCATGTCTCTGATTGGTAGTTCCAAGTGCCTCTCAAAGCTCATTTTTGCCTGCCTCCCAGGGGCTCCCAAAGTGACTTTCGTGCTTGCAAGATACATGAACCATCTTATCAAGTCAAGACATCCTAAACATAATCCTCTGAATGTGATAAAAATCTGTCTAGCTGTTTTGGTATGATGTGCTAAACGAAGACAGATAGAAATTGAATTTGAGATTTATGGGAAAAAAGTAGCATTCTACAAAGAATTCCTGCAGGTTCAGAATGAGTTCAAGTGTGTGGCAACAAGATTCTCCTCTTTTGATGCATGTTCAGGAATCCAGATGCCATGAATTTCATGACATCGACTTGGTTTCGAGTGCCTATTTCAGCGCTCCTCCTGACTTCCCACCACACAAATCCCATTGGTTTGTGGGAGAGGCTGTGAATACCGAGCCATCTTGTCTTCTCTTTCTCTGTCCCCATAGTGAGATTTGCTTGCAGGAAAGCCACATTCTCGGGGGTGGGGCGTGGGGGAGGCATCCTGCACTGAGAAGAAAAAAGGCATTTCTAGTCAAAGTCGACTTTGTCCACACACTTTACAGAAATTCTATTCTCTAAAAGTTAGAATTGGAAGGAAAATCTGCTTTCCAGCTATCTACAGGAGCATTTCTTGAGATTTTGAAGTTGTGATTACATGTGAAAAAGTCTGACCACATTCTGAATTATTAATTAATATCGATGTCCCATCCATCAGGGCAGTGCATTTATAGTTAGATGTAAGTTAGAGAAAGCCAGGCACTCTAATTGGCCCTGTGGAGGGCAGGATACTCAGACAATCCCAGCAGAAACCCTTGCTCCACGAGGGATACGGGGTATGTTTACCCTCCAGACGGAATTAATTCCAGTGAAGATCTGGACAGCGAGTTGTTCCTGTGCCAGTTTTCTCAAACTGCAGAACAGAGGAGGACCAGTTATTTATGGCTGTGTGACCAAGAGATTGTGGCGTAAAACCACAATCATTAATTTCTTGATTTTGCCATTTGTGCTGGGTTCAAATGAGATGGTTCTTCTTTTTGTCTTCCCAAGGTCACCTATGTGGCTACAGTCAGCTGGTGGGTTGGTTGGAGGCTGGAAGGATGGTCTTATTCATATGTGAGTGAATTGCTGTTTGGAGCTTTCTCTTTGCTCAGTCTCATCCTCAAGGAAGCTAGTCTGGGCTTTCTTAGATAGCTGTTGAGGTGTTCCCAGAGGTGTAAGTAGAAGCTGCAAGAGCTCTTAAGGCCTGGGCTTGGAGGCCTCACAATGTCACTTCTGCCACATTCTATTAATCAAAGTGAGTCACAGGCCACCCCTGAGCCCTGATTCCAGGAGTGGGGAAAAAGGACTCCTTCTCTTCATGGAAAGGCCTGCAAATAATTTGTGGTCCTGCTTAACCTACCACAGGTAGGAGGGGTCAGGCTTCGAAAGGTTGGCTCCCATAAGCTTGGACAGCTGGGACTTTTGCTGAATTATGTAAAATGAGTATTTACTTTGGGAAAGAAACGACAAAGTGAGCCCAGGTAAGGGTCCTTCTATATCACATCGAGCTTCGATGCTAAGATCCTGGATTCCTGCCAGAACGATCCTTCTAAGATCCAATTCTCATTGTATTACTCTCAAACTTAGCCTTAGTGGTTTCCTTTCACCTGGACCATAAAATTCTCATTCTTTTAACTTGGCCTGCAGGACCTTTTACAATCTGGCCCTTGTCTACCATCTGAGTGATCTCGTGGTTTCCCCATGAGTACTTTTTGCTCCATGCAGGTCCCGATTGTCTCGTGTGCTTTTGAGCTTTGATGTAGTTCCTGCTGCCAAGATGATGCTCTGTACCTCCTCCCTACTCTAGGTCCCCTGGGTTTGTTAAGCATCAGAGGGCTTGCAAAGCATTTGGGGGGATTGCTAGGGCCCTTCCTAGGCTCCCGTCTGGTACCCACGGCATCCTTAATGAGCTCTGCTAATGTTCTCTGCACACTGTGTATGAAGGCTGGTCCCTGACCACCCTTCTCACAAGATGTGAGTTCTTTGAGGCAAGAACTGGGCCTCATTCTTCGCTGTAGCTTCGATCAGGGTTGGGCACATAATGGGAGCACGAAATATGTAAGTGAACGCCTGAGTGATATGGTAACATCTCTTGGGGATTTATTTCTTACTGTTTTGATAAAAGATCTCCTGCTCTCCTTTGGGGGCTCTGGGATGTACAAATATAGGGACACATGTCACAGAGTATCCAGGCTTGTTTATGAGTTGGTAGAGGATTCTGGTATTTTTCATCATTTCTACCTCCCCCTAGGGTCTTCTTTATGTATGTATCTAGGAATTATGGGATCACATACTCCTCATCAGTGAAAAGTCCTGTTTGGGTAAAAAGTAAATCATCAAGAAACCACAAAAACAATAATAATGTTAAAATCTTATCTTAATGTTGCCTATGGAGTCCGTGAGAATCTCAGGAAGATAGCAGACAAGTCTTACTTCCCCCTGATGTATGTGACCCCCGGGAAAGTACTACGTAGACTGATGTGGACTCACTGACCATGTTTCATGCAATGGTCTGAAATGTGTAGCTCTCAGGATTAAATAAAGTTATCTGCTCCGTGTAGCAAAGACAGCCCTTCAGCAAAGATGTTCGTAGCCCTTACATGCCTAAGGTGGTCTGAGGTTCTCCATCCCCCTCAGGCCATGATCACCCTGCTCACTCGTAGAGCCCCCTTGGTCTTTGTCACAGCCAAGTGCTCTTAGTGCTCAAAGGCAGCCTATTGTGCTCTCTCACCACTCAACAGCTGCTCCGGGAGGTGTGGCCAGGAGGAGTCAGGGCAGGGGAAGAGAGAAGGAAAGGGAAGGAGGGGTCACACCTCTGTCGCCTGATCAAGGCCCATCAGAGCACTTCCTGTCTGGTTTCTTTATCCTCTGGACCTATCGAGGGTGAGTGTCCAGCTTTCTCTTGCACACATTAAATCGTATTAGCTATAGAGGAGCAGTACTGAACTTGTACTCTGTAAACCTTACAAATTTCAGTCTGTAAATAATTTTCTAATAGTGATTTTAATCTTTTTATCTTTCAAATCCTCAATCAATGTTGATTACCAGCTGCTTCTGTGTCTCTCCACAAAGAGTTAAACTGGCACCTTGACTGGATTCTGGGAGGCCATTTGAATGGCCAAATGATCTGGAGAACATTTGAATATTTATTCTTATGTTACTAGAGACTAAATCTTTAAGGAAAACTGGGGAACACTACATGAAACTGAAGGGAAGAGTCACAATCTTTTACTCTGTGCCAGGCCTGGTGCTGTTTTTATATGTCTTCTTTCCTTTATCCTGATCTCGACTCCCTGAGGACTCCACTAGTATTATTTCCCACTGGGAAAACTGGGTTCAGCATGGTTACGTTAGTTGAGTGAGGCAATGGAAAGAATTGAAAATATCCTTATATTGTTTAAACCAGTGCTCCCAATCACTCACTAAATGAATATAGGTCAATATATAGATGTACTGCAGTCCTCACCCACCCTGATTTTAATCTAGTATCTACTTAGTACCAGAGACTAGACAAGATACCTTCTGTAGGTTATCACATTTAATTAAAGTAGCCATTTAGTAGATGAGTTTGTATACTACGACTAATGCCCCTCACCTACAAAGGATAACATAGAATGGTGATTTAGCACTTAGATATTGGTTCCAGACTGCCTGGGTTCAAATCCTGACTTGGGCATGTGCTATTTCTCAGGTATCCTGGCAAGTTATTTTTTTTCTCTGTGACAACACATAATGACATCTACCTCATGAGGATTAAAGGACTTAAAATTACTAGAGTTTCTAGGTGGCAGACACTACCTAAGTTTTGTAGGAGTTTGATTAACAAGTGAACTGGATTTTAAAACATGGCTTTTAAAGAGAGTAGTGTGAAGAGCAAAACCTTGAGAAGGGTGAAGTCTTGCTAGGCAGGAACTCTAGCAAGAAAATCTTTACAAGAAAATGAAAAACAACTATCAAATAACAAAATCCATAACAAGCTCAGAATGAGAATATTGCCCAAATATGTCTCCAGAGCTGTGAAGTACGAGTGTAATGAGCTAAACTGTTTAATTTTATTCAAAAGGTAAAAGAAATAGGTTATTTAACAATGTTTAAATAATAATGGCTGCTGATACTGGATCCTGGAGGGAACACTATTGTCAACTTCTGAATTTTTTGCTTCTAAGACATTTTAGAATCATCTTCCGCAGGACTGCCTGTTTCACAGAATTATTTATCATGATTATTTATGAACTGCCAAGAGACCACGAGGTGCTTTCCAATAGGCACACGCTGCCAAGTCACACAGTTAACTCTTGAGAAATTAAATAATAGAAGGCCAGTTTCATACTGATGATGACCATGTACGCTATAGACTCAGACTTTTATCAGACAATGTAGGGATTCCTTGTGCCCTTTGAGTTTGTCATGAGAATCAGGCAAGACTATGTTTAAACTTTTGTGGCCACATATTCAAGTTTCTTCATAATCTCGATTTCATCGAATACCTTTCTTTTTCAGATTTTGCCTTTAATCTAGGTGGAAAGAGCCATTTCCCATCAAAATATCCAAGGAAACATTCAGTGAGGTGGGAGGAAAACTTCCTAGAGGGGAGTGTCTGCTTTGAAGGAGGAAGCAGAGGGTTAGAGAAATCAAAATGCCAGTTATCTGTAATGTCTGCTGCTGAGGAGTCAAGCTTTAAAAAGAGTTTGCTGCAAAAGGCTGCCCCCTGCTGGGGACTCGTGGAGCTGCACGGTCCTCTGCTCCGAAGGCTTAGCCTTAGCCCTGTAACCAAATGCAGCTCATGCTTCCAGACTCTCTGCAGATGTTTCTTTATGACCCGTCAAAACGTTTGCTAAATATCATATGTTAATTCCCAAACATCCTGGCTCTAGTTCTTTTATGTGTAATCCGACTCAAGATCTTAAAATAGCTGACAGCAAAATAAAATACAAAATAAAACGCTAGTTCATGAAGGTGCATTTGTCCCGAAACTGGGCTGTTCACTAAGTAGGATTACAATCTCAAAGGGCATGTCTTCATTTTCAGTCGTTTTACGATGGGCAGACTTGTGTTTGGTGATCACCCTTAGCCTTCAGCTAGCTTTCACCTTTTTGATCGTGAGATTTAAAAAATATCACCACGTGGAGGGAGACCTACTCCTGCTCCCAAGCGGCACTCGCCTTCCCACCCTCAGCAGGCACCTCACAGCAGGACTGCAGTGCAATCGCGTGGGAGGCCAGTTACTGCTGTCAGCGTTCCTTCCTGGGCAGGTCTGTCAATCTCTCCTCTGAGGCTGGTGCCAGGCTCCATTTGATAAAGGAATTCACACTCTTGCAAGGGATTGTTTGCATTGTAAGATGGCAATCCTGGGTGGAAAGGCGCTTAATGCAAAAGAAGGAGTTCCCATTGGTGAAATAGTTGTCACTTGGGGAAAAGGAAATGGTGTAGCCCACCCATCAAATCACAAAGCAGGGTTCCCCTACCCCTTGGTTGATACAGTATTAGTTGTCATGGTGACCAAACCTCCAGCAGTTGCCCTTAAGACACTGTAAGCTGGTTGCAGAAGACAGCTGACGTCAGGATGGGCGGGAGGGGGGAGGAAGTCCACCCTTGAGGCCAGGCTGCTCAGGTCCTCACCACGTCCTGGGGTCTCCTGCAAGGAGGGAAGTGGGGCCAGCTGTGTGGCTCTGCTCCAGGAAGCTGCTCCCAGCTGGGCTGGGAACCCTTTGTGCTAAGGGAGGTCTGTGAACACAGGCAGCCGCTGATTATGGGATATTTCATCAGAGCAGCTGCAACTGATCAGCTTCTGACTCAGTGCCCCACAGAAGGTCCACCCTTAGAATCTTCCCAAGCTGTGCATATTGAACTTTATCTGAAAGGCTCTGCTACTGAGTTCTTTTAAAGGGACAAACAGTCTGACTTTTTTTTTTAAGTTTTACAAAACAGTTGTTTGTTAGGATAGGTAACTAGTTCTCTAAGTCTGTTCCCCAGACCAGCATATATCACCTGGGAAACTGACAGAAGTGTGCCGTATCCCAGACCTACTGAACAAGAAACTCTGCGGGTAGGACCCAGCAATTTGCACTCTTACAAGCTCTCTGAGACGTTCTGAACTTAAGTTGAGACTCTTGGAAATACAGTAGAACCTTCATAGTTAGTGACCCTACATTGGCCAGCTCCTTAAGTTGACCTAATTTCCATAGGCCCGACATGCACCACATGTACATATCAGTACAGTAGACCTGGTTCCTTATGTTGACCGCTTCCACATGTTGATCAAGTTGTTATAGTCCCTTGAATGGCCAACTAACAGAGCTCTACCATAGATGAGAAATTCATGATTTAGTTAATACGGGAATATAGAATGAGAATGAAGAGTGGTGAGTAAAATGGTGAGCTGAACCCTCTGCCTGATATGAAGTCAAGTGTAGTTTCTTGCTGCACAGAGCCTGTTGCTTTCCCCCTTTTCTGGAGCCTAGCATATGTCTTTAGTGTCCCATTGTGTCTGGTCGGATAAGACTGTCCCCAGCTTTGACATTATTCTTGTCATGTAAGACTATGGTTTGTTTAATGATGATCAACTATAGTGGCGTTTCCAATAGGCCATTGCAGAGATACACAGGGACTGCCAAATATCCAGAGACTGTTCTAATGTTTGCTATAAGGTATTTCAAACCAGCTACAGGAGGGAAAACTTTAACTTTGGTAACTGTGATAGCCTCTGGAAGATAGTTCAGAATAGTAGTTCACAATGAGCTGTTATTAGGAGGCTGACAATTTTTCCACAGAGCATTGTGGTGTGTGTATCTCTCTCTGGGTAGAAGGTTGTTCTGTACCTTATCTTTTTAACCATTTTAAAAAGTGTTTGCCACGGCTTCCTCTTAAGGATGAGGACTTGACTAGGTATATATCCAGAAGACCAAAAATTGCTTTATAACAAAGATATTTGCACCAGAATGTTTGCTGCAGCCCAATTCAATTGCTAAGTCATGGAAGAAGCCCAAGTGCCCATTGACCCATGAATGGATTAATAAATTGTGGTATATGTACACCATGGAATATTATGGAGCCTTTAAAAAGATGGAGACTTTACCTCTTTTATGTTTACATGGATGGAACTGGAATGTATTCTTCTTAGCAATGTATATCAAGAATGAAAGCAAAATTATCCAATGTACTCAGCTCTACTAAGAAACCAATTTATAAATACCCACACTTCCATATGAAAGCTATAACTCAACTACAGCCCAAAATGAAGGGGAAAGAGGAGGGGGAGGAAAGGAGTGGGGGGAGGATGGGTGGAGGAAGGGTGAGTGGTGCATGGGCACACCTATGGTGCATTTTACAAGGATACATGTTAAATCTACTAAGTGTAGCATATATATTCTACAATAACTAAGAAAATGTAGTGAAGGCTATGTTAACCAGTTTCAAGTATTTCAAATTATATATAAAACTAACATATTGTACCCATAATTGCATTAATGTACATAGCTATGATTTAATGAAAAATAAAAAAATAAAGGATGAGGACTTGAGTAACAGCTGCTATTGGTGGCGAGCTTACTGTCTACTGAACACTTGCAACATACCAATTTCCCAGTAAAGTCTCATCCCCAGTCCTACAGTGTAGGTGGCTTTAATTTCTCCATTTAACAGTAAGAGAAAGTGAATCTGATGAGGAGAAACTTAGGCAAATTCCAAGCTAGTAAGCTAGTAAGCGGTCACTCCAGGATAGGAATCCCACATGATCTGACTGCAGAGACATGGGGGCATCTGCAACCTACTTGAAGCTTTAGACCAAGAGCCACCTCCTTCCCTAGTCTCTATAGAGACAACTCTTCTTCTTTATACCACTACTAGTATTACTTACTACCGACAATTTGCAGAATTTTAGGTCAGTCATCCCATTTCATCTTCACAACAGCCCTGTGAAATAGATAGCAGTGTCAAAACCACTTGAAACAGATGAGGAAACCGAGACTCCAAATAGTCCAGCAGCCTATGTGAATTTATGCAGTTAGTACATGACTGAGCCAAGGTTCAGACTCGGAAGTGCATTCACATTTAATACAACCCGTTCTTCCCCTTAGCACATTTTGGCTTATACCCAAATTATTTATGTTCAAATGTGTGGTTATCAGCTATTGATGGCAGACTTCTTGAGTTAGTCATCACTTTATTTTTCTTTCAAATATTCAAAAGAGACCATGATTTAGAACTTTTTTATTTTTTAAGACAGAGTCTCACTATGTCACCTTTAGTAGAGTGCTGTGGTGTCACAGCTCACAGCAACCCCCAACTCTTGGGCTTAAGTGATTGTCTTGCCTCAGCCTCCAAAGTAGCTGGGACTATAGGCGCCTGCCACAATGCCCAGCTATTTTGTTGTTGTTGTTGTTGTTGTTGCAGTTGTCATTGTTGTTTAGCTGGCCCAGGCCGGATTTGAACCCACCAGCCTCAGTGTATGTGGCCGGCACCCTACCTACTGAGTAACAGGTGCTGCCCCTACTAACTTTTTTATTTTTTTCATTTTTAACTTTATTTTTTAAAATGTTTTGCAGTTTTTTTGGCTGTGGCCGGGTTTGAACCCACCACCTCCAGTATATGGGGCCAGTGCCCTACTTCTTTGAGCCATAGGTGCTGTACCCCTGCTAACTTTTTTATATTCCCTGTAGCACCCTTTGTATTGCCTGGCATAAAATACATGTTTAGTTAAAGAGAGTTGGTATAAATAAGCATGGGACTGGTTTTCCACAGAGCACCGAGCACTGTGCCACGGGGTTGTGGGGCTACAGCTGTGGCCTTGCCCTCTTAGAGCACAGGTAGTTCATGAGACACAAATGGGCAAAGGATGGTGGTGAGCACTGGGACAGGCTGCACCAAGTGGCCAGATTCCCAGATGCCAGCGAGGGCCTTCTTGGAGCCACATCACTGGGTCAGGACTGAGATCCAGGGCTGAGGTCTTCTTACTCACACCATGAAATGAATTTGGTCTATTACTGAACCCACCCCCATTCCTTCATTCAACAAATATTTATCAGGGGCCTACTACTTGCTTAGCCCTGGAGGAAATTTTTATCCTTGTTATTAAATGACAGCCTTATTGAGATATAATTGGCATAGTGTATAATTTCTCCCTTAAATGGTACAATCCAATGGCTTTTAGTGTGCCCACATAGTTGTGAACCTATCACCACAAACAATTTCAGATTATATTCATCACTCCAACAAGAAATTATTATTTTATATGAATGGAATCAAAGAATATATGATTTCTTGTGACTGGCTTCTTTCCTATGGCATGTGTTTTCAAGCTTCATCAAGGTTAGAGCATATATCAGTACTGTATTTTTTATTACTGGATAATATTCCATTGTACATATATACCATTTTTTACATGTATCCATTTATCAGTTATTAGATACTTGGAGTGTTTCCACTTTTCACTGATTACGACTGATGCTGCAATAAACATTCGTGAACAAGGTTTTATGTGGAAATAAAATGTGCTTTCATTTCTATTTTAAGAGTACAATAGCTGGGTCAAAACCCCGCAGAGTTGTTGTACAGAAGGTTGGGGTGGGGGGGACAAGTCAAACCATCCAGAGATTCCACTGCTAAGAGAGAAATAGAAATGTTTAAACCTTTGAGGAACTGCCAGATTATTTTCCAAAGCAGCTGCAGCGTTTTACCTTCCCACCAGCAGCAAAGGAGGGTTTCAGCGTTGCTATATCCTGACCAACATGTGTTGCAGCCTTTTTGATTCCAGCCGTCCTAGTGGGTGTCTCATCGTGACTTTGATTTTCTGGCTGATGTGGAGCGTTTTGAGCACTGTGGTGACACATCTGGCTTAGGTTTAAAAGGATCTGTCTGGCTAAGAATAGACTGTAGTGGAAAGAAGGGAGAGAGAGGGGAGGGGCCCCATTTGGAAGGGTGCTGCAGTGATCTCCGCAGGAGACGGTGACGGACCAGGATGGGGGCAGTAGAGATTGTAGGAAGTGATGGAATCTGGAATCTGAAGAGATCCCATGTAGGAAGTGTGGGATTTCCCGGTTCTTTACAAGATAGGAAAGACAGTTTCCATTGTTGTCCCCAAGAAACAAAGGACATAGGAACATTAGGTTTTCTATTAAACAAATCCAGAAAGGAGTGTGATGAGCCTACAGGCTTCTCTGTGGTGTGATCTGTACCTGAATCAAACACCTGACAGCTCAGGGAAGGCAGCGTGGTGTTGAACATGGCCATGAGGTCAGTCAGAGAGATTGAGCTTGAGATCTGGGCCCCATGTAAGGGTATGGGTGACTTGGGGTGCACCATTTAAGACCTCTATGCTCCAATTCTTATCTGCTAAAGGGAAATAAATATATCTCTTCTAGGGTTGTTGTGGGGGTTGCTATTTGGGGGGAGATTCAAGGCATTACAGAGGTTTTCTCAGAGAGAAAGAGAGAAATCAAGTTTGAGAGAAAGTGGAAAACAAGAGCTTTAAAATGTTTGTTTAGAATCATCTCTGAAATTCAACTGTCATTTGTACTGTTTTTTATTCTCGAATGTTTTCCCTTCAACCTTCTAGAAAGGGAAAAAGAACTTCAAATATGTCACATGAAAATCTGAAATGTTCTGTCATCCTAGGGCATATGATAGTCACATGACTTGTTTGAAATAAATTAGCTAGAAGGGCAGTGCCTGTGGCTCAGTGGGTAGGGTGCCGGCCCCATATAGCAAAGGTAGCGGTTCAAACCCAGCCTCAGCTGAACTGCAAAATAGAAACATAGCCGGGCGTTGTGGCGGGTGCCTGTGGTCCCAGCTGCTTGGGGGGCTGAGGCAAGAGAATCGCCTAAGCCCAGGAGTTGGAGGTTGCTGTGAGCTGTGTGATGCCATGGCACTCTACAGAGGGTGATAAAGTAGGACTGTCTCTACAAAAAATAAAAAAGAAAGAAAGAAAGAAATTAGCTGGAGGTGTCTATCAATGGATCCAGGGACTGTAACAACCAATGGCCTCAGTCTAACTTCATACAATGTCACTTAGACATTGGCAAGCCTCTGTGAGATCTGGCTCATCAATCAAATTAAGAGTGATGCATGAAGGCAAGGCAAGTTCCCACACTGTGTTGACAGAATCCTCCCTTACAGAGTGCACTCTGTGGTCTGAAGAAGAAATACTTCCTGCATAGGGCAGAGGACCAGACCTTATCTATCACACGCATGTTGAGGTGGAACGTACCTCTGGATACCACATCTGCTGAGTTCACAGTAGCAATTTAGAAATGTTTAACAGATTAGTCACTTTTTCAGTGGAATGTTTTGCTGTTTTACCTTTGGTTTCTGTTTCTGATTTGAAAAATAAAATGCACAATTTGGTTTCCATACTAGCTATATATTTGATTGGTTAAACAAGATAAAGCATGTGAAAATGTTTATCATTTTGTGGTTACAAACACTGCTTACAAGTAGAGTATGTACCTATGCAACCCACGGAGGAATGAAAACACAGACCTCTGAGTTCTTTTTTTTTTTGGAGGTATAGTCTCACTCTGTTGCCCTTGGGTAAAGTGCGGGGGCGTCACAGCTCACAACAACCTCAAACTCTTGGGCTCAAGTGATCCTCTTGCCTCAGCCTCCTGAGTAGCTGCGACTACAGGAGCCCACCCCAACACTGGTTAGTCTGCATTCATGTGATTACAGAGTCTTGAGGTGTGAGCTCAGCAATTATTCTTATGAGGAGAGAAAGTTGGACTAAGGTCCACTAGCTCCAGGTCTGGATTATTTTGAGTTGTGGATGAGATGGAGAAGGGGACTGATTTGCACTTTCCTTCAGGAATCCCCACTAGGCACCTTGTGCTCTTACAGGTCCAGAGATGCTCTAGCTGATGTTACTGAGGTAGCTCTTCACTAAACCCATTTCCCTTTCTTTTAGACACATAAAAAATGCATATTTCCCAGCTTCCTCTTTGTTAATAGTTATATATGATCATGTGACTGACTTTTGGCCACTTGTTTGTTAACTACAAAATGCAAAGATGGTTTAACATTATGAAATCTATTATGTTATTCATCATATTAATACATTACAAGAGGGAAAAACATATGATCTTTTGGAAAGATGCCCCAAGAGTATTTGAAACATTTTTGTATCTATCATATGATTTTTTTTTTTTTTGAGACAGAGCCTCAAGCTGTCACCCTGGATAGAGTGCTGTGGCATCTCAGCTCACAGCAACCTCCAATTCCTGGGCTTAAATGAGTTTCTTCCCTCCGCCTCCCAAGTAGCTGGGACTACAGGCACCCGCCACAACGCCTGGCCATTTTTTGGTTGCAGCCATCATTGTTGTTTGGCGGGCCCGGGCTGGATTTGAACCTGCCAGGTCAGGTGTATGTGGCTGGCGCTTTAGTCCCTTGAGCCACAGGTATCATATGATTTTTAAAGAAGCAGCCTCTAACTAGAAGAATATTCCTTTAATTTGTCAAAGGGCTCTTAACTAGTAACTGTATTTTATTCATTACATATTTCTTGATAGCCAAGGGTCATGGCAAGAATTTGCCTTAGAGTAGCACGTTATTTACTCACTTAAGAGAAATTCTGACTAGTGAAGTTCATTGAAGTGCAGACTGCGAGTTAGGAAGATAGAAAACTGATAGTTTTCTTCATTGAACTTTATTGTCTGTTGCCAGAGGCAGAATCTCCATTCAAAATAATTCTCTGGTTGACTTTGGATGTAGTGGCTGAAAACCTTAAATGTCCCGAAAGAGTTTCAAGCTTTCATCATGGCATTAAGCAGAGATGGCTCTCCCTTGGGCGGGGTGAAGTCTAAGGCTTTCCCAAAACTCCTTCCTGAGATTTGGGGCCCTCTCCAGAGGAAGGAACTTCTTGTGCCAGGGGCTCTGAAGAGCCTCTCCTTCCCAGTCTCACTCAAGCCATTTCATGAAAACAAAAGTTTTTTGAACTCACTTATTTAACTTCCTCTATAAACATTTCTCACCAGGTTTTTTGTTTTTGTTTTTTTTTTAAAAAGAGAGGTCCAAGTTTTATACTCAGTAATGAAGTTATGCTTATTTTTAAACTTCTAATAATATTTCTGTCATCCTTGAGTTGGCTGGAATTTCAATTTAGTCACGCATAGATCATTCAGAAAGAGTTTTGCTGTATTTGGCAAATAGTAAGAAAAAAAGAAATTAAATTATTAATTAAGCACCTTTAAGTGCCATTGAACAATACTTTTATTCCCTAAATGTAAAGCTTTACAGGCGAATGTGTCTAATAATTAGTTGGTAGACCAAATTCCTCGGGAGTCTCTTCTGGTCTCCTAAGTAAATAGTATCTCTTGTTGTAATTATTTGTTTTCCCAAGAGGCCAGAAAGGCTGTAATCTTAACAATTTTATCAGTTTCCTTTCTTTATAATGATTTACTGTGTATACCTAAGAGATTGGGAAATCTCTTTGGGCTTCCCTAGTCCAGAAGATATTTCCCTTTTAAAGAACCCAGGTGTTAAGCAAAATCCCCTGTTTATAGAATGTTAAGGTTATGGCACAAGTCAATAAAAGCCTAGAAGTGCTGTTACCGCTGACATTGCACTCCTAACACATGCCATTGTGCCTTTTATTTCTCTTTTACAATACTGGGGAGCTAAGGAGGGAGTGTAAAACTTAACTTTGAATTTCCTGGCTTTTGTTGGTTTGTTGAGCTATTGAATTTTTTCCCCTTGCTGGGTGGTTGTTTTTCTGGTGTGCAGTTGTACATTGTATTTTTCTAAGAATTACAATGGTTTGGACACATCATGTTGGTATGAATGCAAACCGTAGGCTGACCTTTGGCATGATAAGTAGAAACAGAGGAATATGTGTAAAATGTGTGAATTCATTTGAACCTGACAGTGATTTCCAGTGGGATAGGTAGTTTTATGTGTAGAGGTCACTGGACAGCTCTTTCTTCGTTTTTCCTCGGGTTGGATCAGTGCTTGGAGCTGCTGTTAGGACATGAATACAACAGCCCAGATGAAAGGGAAAACATCCCACCAATCGTTCAAGTACTTTCAAACTTCGAGTTCCCACATTTATTCTTCAGGGACGGCAGAAACCCCAAGAGCTCACTCTTGCTAGTAGATTTACTGCAAAAACCTGGCTCTGAGCTTGTTGATACAGAAAAATTCAGAGGTCTCCGCTGGTTGACATTTTTTCTTATTCCTTTCCGTTCTTAAAAACAATTATAAATAAACAAGTTTATTTTTCTCACTGCAAAAGCTCTATATGCTCATAGTAGAAAAGTTACTAATTAAGAATAAGCAAAAAGAGGAAGTCAACAGCATGACTTAATCAATCACTGCTAACAATTCAGCATATATCTGTCAGTATTTTTCTTATGCATAACTTTAAAATTATGTTTTTTAAAAAAGGAAAAAAGGGAACCATAACACACTTACTGTTTTATAACTTACTTTCTTTTAAACCACAACCTCAAACACAATTGCACAGCAATAATATTTTCCTCATTTTTTTATGTTAATTATAAAGGTAATACGTATGTACAGTTTAAAGAAGAAAACATCGCCAGTGGTAATTTACGCTAAAAGGCTCTAATTTCTTGTCTTTTCACATATGCACACACATATATGTGTGTTTTTTAATTTATATGATATTTCTTGGTTAGATGAATTGTAGTGCATGTATGTGTTCATCTCTATCTTTCCATGGGCCCGTAGCTCCGGGGAACCACGTCAGCTTTATCACAATTGTATTTCCAGAGCCAGCATAGTTGATAACTGGCATATAATAGGCACTCAGTAAATAACTGATAAATGAATACATAAACTTTTAGATTGTTTTAATTTTTTCCCCACTACAAATATTCTTCCACACAGAACTCTGACCACATGGATTTTGTAGGTTTTGTGTATTCCTACCAATGAATTTTGACTCATGGCCTGCAATTTGGAAACCACACTCCTTGAATTTGTATCCTGGTTCTACCACTGAGGTGTTGCAGGCTGGCACATAAAAGCCACTTGTGCATTCTATTCCCAACTCGGAGCTCGGTGACCTCATCCGGATAGCCCAAATCAGCCACAGAGGAAATATACACACCACAGAAATTGGCAAGTGCTACAAATCAGGATTTTTTCTTTTATCTCTCTTTCTCTCTTTTATCTTTTCTTTCCTTCTTCCTTTCTTTTTTTTTTTTGTCTTGAGAGAGTGTTTTCTTATCATCCCATTGCTACGATCATAGGAAGGTTACATATCTTTCCAGGCCTGAGTTTTTTCATGTATAAAATGGGGACAATTAAGACCCCACCTCTTAGTCATGGAGCTAACTTGCCTAGATCGCGGAGGCACCATTCACATGGAAATCTGTAAGGACTGTGCCTTCTAGAATTGTGGAGTGCCCAGTGCTGCTCAGAGGGTGATTGTAACAACTGAATGTTTAATGCATGTGACTGCACAAGTGCTTAGCCTGTGCACTACCAACTTCCTCTCTCCCTTCCCGTGAGTGAACATTATTGGTCTTTTCCCTAGTACCATTGCTGCCAAATATGTAATTATGGCCCTCATTTTTTTTTCATTGATTATTTGCAAATCCAGATATCCTTTCATTTGTTTTTTGGCCATTGGATTTCTACGAATTATCTGTTTATGCTTCTTGTCTATTTATTAGCATCCTCTTCTTTTTCACCATTTCCTCCTCTTTTTCCTTCTTAAACAATCTGTAAGAGTTCTCTTTATATTTTTTCAATATGCATATATGTGTTGCAAGCATTTCCTTCAGTTTGTCTTTTAACTTTGTCTTGTTTTGCTTTTGTGGTTTTTTTTTTTTTTTATACCAAAGATACTTTAAATGTATATGTAGTAAAAATCACTACTGTTTTCTGGGTTTGGTGTCATGGTTAGAAAGCTATTTTTCAATTATAAACATAATCTCAAAAACTTCAATATTGTGGCAGAGTATTTAATGTTTGGACAGACATCCTGTTTATTTTGATATCTATCTATCTGTCCATCCATCTGTCCTCTCAACCTTTATCCATTGATTTATTTTGCTATTATAATTGTGGTCATTATAAATATACATAAATACATATAACAATTATAAATATACATAATTATAAGTATAGCTATTTTGCTATTATAAAAACCTGTGGTTCAACATTCTTGTAGTTACATTTTTACGTACATCTCAAATTATTCATCTAAATAGTGCCAAATTTTCCTCCAGAAAGGTAATACTGTTTTTTTATCCTCACTATCAGCATATGAAAATGTTATTATGTATTTGCAAAAATAAGAAATCTGTGAAGCAAAATGTTCACATTGAGAGTTTGGGATGCTGTTTGTAGTATTTTTCCTTTAGGCTAAGAAGATGTCGTAATGTCTTTTCAATTCTGATTTTGTTGCATCTTCACCACATAAATTATCCAAACACAAAGACCGAAATGCATTGCTAAGCTCTTTATCAGATCTGGGAAAATAGAAACAACTGGAAAGGCAGTTGGAGCGGCTGCATAATGCTCATCATGAAGTCTTGAAAAGAGACATTGTACAAATGCAAAGAGAGGCTAAGCAAATAAAGATTCAGGGGATGCGCCCATGAGGGAACTGAGCCCTCAAAACCCAATATGTGCATTAAGACAGTAAGAAGGTGAGTCCAGAGGTGCTCAGGAACCTCAGCTTTCTGGATGCATTGTGGGAAGTGCAAATGTGCTCTGAAGGCATCCACTATGCTTCTGGTGTGAGCTGTCACACTGTGAATTCACCAAAGGATGTAGGAATGATTTCACACAACAGTTCACTCGGTGATTTACGCGGGTGCAGGCAGTGGGGTCATATGACACTGGTGAACCAATAGACAACAGACCTGCTTTGCCACTGACAATCAACCGACCCAGATGTCAGCAGCCAATATGACTGAGAACTGGGAAGGCATAATAGCATTTACATTGATGTTTTCAGCTGCAATTGCTACATGCTTTTTCTCTGCTATTGCAAAGATGCAATATGTTGATTTTACAATAAATTCCCCAGCCTCCATCCTTTAAAGCTTTCTAACCCAAATTTGATAATTTCACAGCAGTGCTGTGGTTTGCTGTTACTCTAAAATGGAATCAATATCTGTCTTATATATATATATATATATATGGTTTTTCAGGCGTTATTGTTTCTATTTCTTCAATACCACTGCCATTTAATCAAAAGGCAAAATGCAAGAAAAGGCAAGAATATATTGTCCTGAATGTTAAGCAATACTCTGCAAGCACGAGACGTTGATGAATATTTCAAGGAGCATCTCATGACTAATCTTTGTCATTTTAAGATAAAAGATTCAGTTGTTATACACCCAAAGTCTTATACTCAGCCCTGAAAAAGATGGTCATTTGGTAAGATTGAATTCAGCTGTGTAGCTGCACACTGCCATGTTCTCTAGGGAGAAAGGGAAAATAAAAGTTAAAATAAAAAGAATGCAGAAGTTATGCTGTAATTTTTATTTTTAATACTTGTAAAAATGCAAATTTTTCCTAGACCTCAGCATAATTTTTAAATACAGATAAAGCTGACAAAAACAACCATCGCAACCAAAAAAATGGCAACTGTAGAATTTTAAAGGCTGATTGGTTATAGTGGGAGGAAGGAAGTAAAAACAACTAGCTATTCATGAGGCCCACTGAGGACTGGCTTGCTAAAATGTCTCTCCAGGGAGAGATAAAGTTTATTTGCCTTTTATTATTCCCCATTTGGACAGCTCGCATGTCTTGGGGAGACAATGGGGCTTTAACAGAAATGCCATTCAAGTCCCAAGCAGGACACTGGCTTTTAATCTTGGCTGGGATGCTAACTCTCTCTCTACCTTGAGAACATTGCTCCAGTTTTTGGACCCCATGTCTTCATCCATAAATGAAGTTTTCATAATCTGAGAAGGGAATTCCATGAATCTCTTTCCACTGATGCCCACACGGTAAATGGTCTTCTCTTTGAGGCTGGAAGAAGTTTGAGAATGGCAGATTGCAGCTGGGCGTAGAAAGATCCAGGTTCTTTCTCATCTAGAGTAGGGTAGAAACAGAAAAGCGTGCTGGCTGATGTTTAAGGGGCTTCAGCCATGAGAAGGGCCATGCACCATGTCACCCCCTGAGCAGGTAAGGGCAGGCTGACTGTGAGCTGATAATGACCAGCTGTCAGATCTTCGGGAGTAGGATGGTGTCACCCCCACTGCCCATGCCCGCAGCCTCACAAAGGGCCTGATAAACACTAGCTACCAGACACAGATTTTTCATAAAGTGAATAATCCTTAAATTTCCAGTTCCCTTCTATTTGCATTCTAAGCAATATTCACCTTCATAACTAAATTTGTATTTGCAGTTTAATATTCATTTTTATAAGAGGGTTTCCCAAATAGTATAAGCTTCCTACCACAGAAGTTGTATGTGCCTGCTGTAGGCATGCACTAAATATTTATCGACTTAATGAGTAAGAAAGAAGAAAGAAAGAAGGAAAAAATCCCAACCCAAAAGGCCAGTGGCAACTGGGAGGATCAAATTCAACCTTGATCCGTTGAGGCAACAATCCTGAATTATAACCAAGCAGCAATACACAATGATTCACCTCAATTAATTCAGCCAGTGAAAAGCTTACTTCTTACTTGTCAACCAAAGGCTTGAAGGCAAATGTGTTTATGCTTCTTTTCTTAAGGTATTCTGAGTGATTGCCATGAGGACTGTAAACATCTCTGGAAGGAGCAGTCAGTCCACAAAGAGCTGCGCTTGGCACTGTGCTGGGCACTCATACACATACATCCATTTACTCTTCCCATCTTGTAGATGAGGAAACTGAAGCTCACAGAGGTGAAATAATTTTCCTTAAAGTTATACAACTATTAAAGTTGAGATTTAAACATTGATCTGTTGAGTTCAAAATCCTGTATATGTTCTCCACTATTCCATACTATTCTATGGTGAGAAATTTGTGAGCCCTTTTTGTGGGTTGTAAAAATCTAATAAAAAATAAGAAAAGCACAAAGGAGAAGAGCAGGAAACTGAAGTGAACAGGAATTAGGGCACGTTGCTCTTTTTTTTTTTTTTTTTTTGTGGAGACAGAGTCTCACTCTATCGCACTCGGTGGAGTGCTGTGGAGTCACAGCTCACAGCAACCTCCAGCTCTTGGGCTCAAGCGATTCTCTTGCCTCAGCCTCCCAAGTAGCTGGGA
>CAUYON010175177.1:0-13775 GCA_963573935.1 Arctocebus calabarensis
CTTGGGTGCCTCCAAGCTTCTCCCAATTTCCAACTTTGTGTCCTATATACTGCTGCCAGGAACCTCATTTTTAAATGAACTTTGACCTGCGCCCCCCCCCCCCCCGCCCACCCCCATCTCCAATGACTTTCACTGCCTCTGCAAAATCCATATTCTTCCAGGCAGACTCTGTGATCTGGTCCTAACCCACATTTTCAATTCTACCAAAAGTTAGTTCCTTTCAACTCTTTACACAGCAGGAAGACTCCTCTCCATTTGTCCCAAATGGTCAATTCCTTTGGCCACTTGCATCCTTCTATCTAAAAGCTCTATCGCCTAAACTTTAGCTGTTCAAAGTTCCTTCAGGTTCATGTGTGGCTTGTCTCCTGCCTCTCTGACAGACCTGCACATCATCACATCCTGACTGCACACTCCACATGGCATGGAGCAGGGCCCACTCTTGTGCCTCACAGTTAATGTCTGTCAATTTGGAGCTAAAAAAAATTCACCTGTACTGAACTCATCATTTCTCCAAAGACACTGAAAAAAAAATTCAGCTTTATCCTAACTTGAAGATCTCACAGCAGTTTAACGAACGATTAAATATGATCTGTGTCTTCAAAGAGTTCAGTTTGACAGGGCAGACTGACACAGATAAAACATTTCTACTTTTCTGTTCTGTGTTGTTTCAGATTTTGCTCACTTCCTCTATTTATAATACAGAAACAGATTAATCAACTTTAGATGCTACAAATGTGAAAAAGCCCTAATGCATTTAGAAGAAGGCAGGGTTGGGCTACTGTGGCTCTCTGGGCAGTATACCACAATCCACTTCCCAGCCTTCACCCTCGCCAGGCTGCAGCTTTGGGCTCATGAGGGGATCTTGGTGGCCCTAGACTCTTGCTGCTATGATGGGCATGAGAAATCTCTAAACAAAATTGCTGAAACAGTTTTCCTACACCCATAATTATATTTTATATATGTTATGGAATATATTTTTATTGTCAATAATGTCTTCTGTATTGACACCTATTGTTAGAATACAATCTAAAAATATATGATTAGCTAAGAAACACAGAAGCTAGTGTGCTTTTTCTGGTAGACAGGGAAAATTTTGTTCCATCATATGGGGTCAGCGCCCTATGGTTTACCTTGAGCCATAGGCACTGCCCAGGGAAAAGTTTCTAATGGGCTCTAAGGTTAAATTTTATGGCCAATCTATATAAGAAAGGAAACAATGTTGGCTAAGAATTTAAATGAATTTAAAGTTTTGTATAGAGACACATAAAACTAAGAAACAAAAAATCGGAACAGGAAATTACCTGCTGCTTTGTTCTCTTCTTTGGGAGAGACAACCTGTTACAGAGGAAAATATACAATTGTTAATGAAGTGCTAGTATGGTGAGGAAAAATTAGGATTATCCAGGCACTCCTAGAATCACAGTGAGAGAACATGGCCTCATATTTCTGGCCTAAACTTGCAGGGCCTCTAATAGATCATCATTTCTACTCCCTTCCTCGTTCGCTTTTCCAACTCTGACAGAAAGACTACGTCAGAACAGCAGGTTCTGAACACTATTTCTGGCATCCTACTGCACTTCCTGTAGGTGATCCCTGGTTTTACTGATAAAAGTGCATACTACATAGCTTCCTGTGGGAAGAACTCAACACTTTAAAGAACTCAACATTCATGAAGGGCACTGAAGAGACAATTTCTCTAGTAGAACACAGTAGTGAGAACCACCCAGAGTGGAGGAAATAGTTCACCCTGTGTGGTCAAGCTGCTATATGTAGCCAGCATCCACAATGACAATGCTAGTTGCAGAAACTATATACCCTAATAGGAGTCAGAGCCCTAGCAGAGATGACACAGGCAGTGGAGGCTGCACTAGGAGGAGAGCCCTCCTGGTTCTCAGAGGAGCCCTTCCTTGGACCACATTAGCTTTCAGGCTCCCCACTGACACACAGTCAGACTGTGAGTTTGGGTGAGTCACCCCCCTTCTTATGTTCAGTTTAATCTGTTGGAAATGGGAATGGTGTTCAGGTGTGGTACTGTCATTTGGAAAGCTCACCATGTCCAGGGCCCTGCCACAGGCCACTCACCACGGCTCGTTTAACCTGTCGGGGAGGACTAGGCTGTGGAGAGGGTTTCTTGGGCTGCTGTGCTTGCTGCTGCTGCTGTTGCTGCTGCTGCTGCTGCTGCTGCTGGGCTGACTGCTGGGGGTCCTTCTGCTGGGGCTGGGATGGTTCAGAGCCTTGAGATGGTTGTGACTGTTGTACTTGTGGCACTTGTGGTGTAGGCTGAAGAGATGGGGGCTGCTGCAGCTGATGGGGGGTGTGATGAGGCATCTGTTGTTTTCCTTGTGAGTAAAGATCCAGGATTTGGTGGCAGATGTCTAAATGATAGCCGACAATTATATTTAGCAGAAATTTGTATTTTAGATAAAATTTTACCTAGCAAAAAATTAGTTATGATTTCCCTACAAGGACCAATAAGCAAGAATCACATTTGTAACCCAATCTTTATTATGCACAACACTAGTGAGTATTTTTTAGTTCACCAAAACTATGAACTTCAACAAAGAAATAACTTATACATAGAGTTTAATTAAAGATACTTCTGAAAAATTCCTTACATATACCAATTTCAGAAAATCCATTCTTGGGACTCAAGGTTCACAGGCAGAGTAAACATGGAACACTACCACAAGAAAGTTCAGCATGCACAGTACCTTCTAAAACATCAACAGGGACATCTTGAACAAACTGCTCCCACCATCTCCTATACATGGGTTTAGACGTCCATTCTTGTATTTCAAATTTGCACAAACGTCCTGCAAGATACATCACTGCTACTGCTATGATCTCTGGTTCCCACTGTAGTGATAAGGTGGTGCAGAGACTAGTTCAATAAGAAAAAAAAAAGATTACCTGAATTGTATGATCTAACACTTATAATTAAACCAATGCATGCAGATTAGATGCCATATTTAAATGTTAATTTGCTTATTTTCCCCTAAACATGATTAACTATAAATACAAAAGGAAGCCTTTAGTCTTATAAAGGTTGATACCATAGTCACTAATTTGTTTCTTAAAGAATCAGAAGGATTTTAGCACATTCAAAAATAGCTACACATTTCATGAAATACAAATGAAAATGGTTTTTGTTCTTTAAATTATTGAAATCCTAGCCACTGAATTGCTTCTTCTAAATGAAATCTTATGAGGAGATCAAATATGAAAGAGGCTTCTCTGACTGCCACAGGGTAGGGCTGACAGCAACTCTATCCATAGGCATTCTGTTCCTCACCACAGCATCTCATTAAATTCTGGGCTGTAAGAAGAACAGACTCTAAAACCATTATAGGAATGTATTTTTTTTATAGAACCAAATGGGACTCTAAGTATTTAGTTGTCAAAATTCTCCGAAATACCATTTTGGACTTGTATTTCAAACTGGTGATAAGATTTCAGCATCTCACACTACCATGTCATGGCAGGGCAGAAAGAAACCCCTCTGCTGGGAAGCAGATGAAGTGAACATTAGCCCCAGCTTGGCCATTAAGCTGTCACATTTCAGTGTGTGTAGGGGGTGATGGGGATGGACCCCTTTGAAGGTGCTTTTAGTACATCAGTATTTATTAGTGTTTCTGAGCATGTTAAATCCAGAATGAGAAAGAGGACAAGACAACATGTGGAAAAAAAAATGTTGGTAGGGGTAGTCCCTGATCACCCCCTCACCATTGAAATGTGACTGATTAACTGGCTCTTCAAGTAGGGGCAAGTCAGTTTCCTCTGATACAAAATAAGGGGTTTTGGTTAAATGAGCTTAAAGTCTTTACTTATTTTAAAACACTATAATTAAATCAACATTCATTTGAACATGAATACCTGTCATTTACAAATGTCCATGCCATTTGAACCAGCTTTTGAATTTTGTTTTTATCTCCTAGAAGTGGGGAGGAAAAGGTAGATTATTAGTAATAGAAAAAAAACTCCACAAGAATTTATTTAAAACTTCTTATGTATTTGACATCATTCCAATACACAGCCAAGAGCCTGAGCCTGGGAAATGAGGACAAATGATATGGGTCCACATCTTCCCTCTGTTTTTTCCCACATGACCTATATACTAAACCACCATTTATAAGAAACCTGGCTCCAAGGCTAATTTTATTAGTCTATTTAAAACATTCTGACTCATTTTCTTGTCTTTTTTTTTTTATTAAGCCATATATACATAGATCATGAATATCTTTGTGGGAGTCAATGTCTTGATTATTTGTACAAATTAGAGTGCTTACATCCTATGAAATTAACATAGCTTTCAACCTCGTTTACTTAATCAAAGTGTTAAGACATTTTGTGTTCTATACGTGATAGATCTGACTTGTACCCTTGCTATATGCTCCATAGGTGTGGTCCCACCATTAACCTTCCCTCATTTTCCTGTCTTTTATATCACTTGTCAACTAGATGACAGAGTCGTTTATGTATAAAAGAAATAGCATTAACAGGTAAGATACTGAATTGTCCAAGCAAACTATGTCTTCAGTACTTTACGCACTGAACTTCCTATTTTCTTCTTTTGAGAAGCGTAATTTGAGTATCATTATATTATAAAAAAGTGATTTTAGAATAACAGCGTTCTTTAAAAAACTTTTTCTTACCTTTGAGTTGTTTTGCATATTTGAGTAGAAATTGGTATGGATGTTCTACCTGTAAATCAAACTTTATGGTCTGCAATAAGATTCTTTCCAGAACCATTACTTCTTCCTAAAAATAAAAAAGCAAAGGTTGGGATAATAATTACCATCACAAGTTTTAAATAGCATTTAAAAACTGAGCATTCTTGCCTATTTATTCTCTCTTCAAGTTTTATTTTAACAACTTTTTTATTCCTTTTCTCCTCTTTCTCACTCAGGTTTTTTTTTTTTTTTGGTGCCGTGACTTGATATGATCCCACTGAGGTTTTTAACAGAGACACTAACAAGTTCTGAGAAGAACTCAAAGGAGGAAGATAAAATAATCACAAGGTTAACAAAAAAAAAAAAAAATCCAAAAAACCCATAACAAAAAACCAAAAACCTGGGAAACAAAATAAAGATCCTCAGAAATATTACTTTTAATACATACATGAGTCTCTTTTTATAAAACTTAGTTTTACTTTATAGATAATTGGACTCAATTGTAGTTTCTTTCAAGACCCACATTAAAAAAAAAAAAAAAAAACCCTGAGGAATTTTCATTGAAACTTTAAGAAACAGATTATGATAACCAACCTCATGAAAACTCAATAAGTTCTACCTACAGTACATATATATGAATGTGAGTACATACACAGGCACATACAGTATATGTGTGAATAGAAGCACCTTATTTTTATACCTAAATCTTTCATGATTGGAAATTAGCTGTCCCAACATCATTTACTGAATAAGTTATCATTTCTTTCTTTTTTTTTTGGAGATAAGAGTCTCACTTTGTCACCCTTGGTAAAGTGCCATGGCGTCACAGCTCACAGCAACCTCCTGCTCTTGGGCTTAGGTGATTCTCTTGACCCAGCCTCCCAAGTAGCTAGGACCACATGTGCCTGCCACAATGCCTAGCTATTTTTTTATTGCAATTTGGTGGGGGCTGGGTTTGAACCTGCCACCCGTGGTATATGGGGCCAGCACCCTACTCACTGAGCTACAGGCGCCGCCCAAGTTATCATTCCTTATTTAAAATGTTACTCTGATCACATCCTAAACTTTGTGTATGTATAAATATATACATATATATACACATAAAATGTTTTCTGCTCATCGATCTACTTCTGTACCAGGATCAAAAGGATATGGAAAGGAAACAGTAGTTCCATTATTACTCCTCTTTTTCAAAGTTTCTTATTTTTGCATATCCCTTCTCACTTGAATTTTAGGATCGTTTTACTTAATATCATTCCAGAAAAAAAAAAGCTATCAATATTCTGACTGAGAACTCACTGAATGTATAGAACAATTAGGAAAAATGGAGATTTTAAGTATCAAATATTTATTTATTAAAATCTTTTCAGTCATTTAGGATTTTTAAAGTCCTCTCCACCCCCAACAAGGCTTCCACAGGTTTCTCTTTGGATATTTAACTGTTGCTATTGCAAATGAAATCTCCTCTTTTATTATACTAACTAGCTAATGTCTCTAAACAGGTACTTTTTGAATTCAACAGCTATGCAGCCTAGCCTGATTATATCTAGCACTGAAGACAATGTAAAACACAACCAATATACTGTACAAGGAAGAACAAATTAGAATTACTGATTTGGGATCAGAGAAGGGCTTTGTAGAGAACTGAAAATCTCACCAACTGTTTGCATAAACCTATTAACTTCAGAAAGAGCAGACACGCAGGTAAACAGCTTTTCATTTACAAGTGGGGGGGTGGACCTCACCTAATGTGCATGATGCAGTGGTACACTTCAAAACTATTTAGAAATGAGTATAATTGTGATGGATGTGTTACTTAGTTCAATGTAAGCATTTCACATTGTACATAGAAGCAGTACCCTGAACCTCATAAATGCATCAATGTACAAAGTTACGATTTAATAAAAAATTAAAAAAAAAAAAAAAAAAAGAAGTACGGCATTACTTCATAGGATACAGATGTGATTCTATAATGATTTACGACTCCAAATAACATGGCAAGGTTTTTTTACTCTAGTTTCCTAAATGTTTTCTCATGAAAGCTTTTTAAAATCTCAGTAACTTTCACAGAGTATTAAAACAATTTTCTTTTGCTTATCATTGTCACTACCTGCTCCCCAGTAGCTTCATCATTTCCTCTAAATTTAGAAACAATTCTTTTACCAAGTGTGCCGACTGGCTTCCAGGTTATAGTCCATTTAGTGCCACCAGATGGCCCAAGGCCTGCCCTCTCTTTGTGGTTCCAAATATTCAATTAAACATCATTGCATAGGGAAGTTTTCTCTCAGCTCCATATTTCTCTGGGGTACTTGTCCAGGTTTCTGGGTGGAACACTGTCATAGCACCTTTAAATGATCTTTATAGCATTTACCATAGTTATAATCAAATATTTATATGATTACTTGACTGAAATTCATCCTTTCATTAAGGAAAGACCATGTCTGTTTTGCCAAGTGTTTAGGTTTACAGCCTAACACAGTGGCTAAAATATTTGCTAAATACATGATGATTACAGGGAAAAACTACACAGCTAAGGCAGAAAATATTCCATGTGTTTCACAGTCTTATTTTGCCTACATACTTACACTACCTCCCCCAAATAAGTGCCCTTGTTCTCTGTCAAGGAAAGCATCTTCCAAGATGTCTTCACTGCTCCTAGATCCAGGGTGCTCTCCTTTGGCCATTTTCCAAATCATGTCTGGGAAAACTGCACAAGGCAGAGGAAGGGGCAGATGCTGAGTTCTCTTGCCCTTTCAGGTCTAATTGGTATGGCAATCCACCTTTTACTATTGGGGCTGCAGAACCTTTATTTCACTGTGCCTGGACCAGGGCTTGGTATTCTGATTTGATGCTATAGTGGTATACACTCAAAGTCAAGGGGGACTTCTCCAAAGCACTGGGGGACAGTACACACCAGTGCTGCCATGTGTCTTCACGCTGCCATGGGCCCAGATCTGTTTGATGCCTAATCCTTAACCACAGCTTGTCAGCCACAAGATTCACCTGCCTCAGGATCAAGACTTGACTGATGTACAGCATGTCCCCACACTTGGACTTGTCACACCCAGGGCACAGGGCCTCATGAGTTGGTAAAAATCAAATACCGATGGGCACTGAAAACTATCTGATGGTTGGATTTTTAATTATTAATATGAATTCCTAATAGGTTCAGTTTTATAAATAGGCTAACAGATACATAATTAAGTTTAAGGACAGTGTTATACTGACAATATTTACAAAATATTAGTGTTAATTGTAGCCACAATATGTACAAAAGTATCCTTGCGTCTTGTTAACTCCTGAAAGTGCTGCAAACACTAAAACCTTCTAATATTCTTGGGAAACAAAAGATAAATGGCATATGTAGGGCATCTGTACATGTACATGTAGCATATGCACTTGTTTGACCAAGGAGCTAGCTGGAGATATGATCCTGCCATCACTGCTAAATCTAAGAAGAAAAGTGCTAATGCCAATGAGGGGACTGCCTCTATAGTGCTTAGAACACTACTGGACACATTAGGAAGCACCAAGCAAGTGCATTAAATGTTAGATACATTATTTTTCCCTATTCTCCCACAAAAGCAGGGAGTACCTTCTATACAAGGTCCTGTTAGAGCTCCAGACAGTGGCAGATACCCCGTCAACTTAAGGAACAGTTTCATAACGCTACCATGAGGAATCAAGATTTAAAGGCAAGAAGTTATGGTTCTTACCTTTGGGTCATCTCCAAACTGGCCAAACTGAACATCATTTAATAAGCTACGAGCTGTTTTGATGATATCTTTACATTTTTTTGGTGTTTCTTCCACTTTCCCAGCCAGAAACAGACAACAAGCTCCTGTCACCTATAAGGGAGATCAAAGCTCTTAATTTTTGTTATTAAAGATCACACAGAGACAATCACAAGGTTTTGTTTTTTTTTTTAAAGAGACAAAAGTCTCACTTTATCACTCTTGGTAGAGTGCTGTGGCATCACAGAGCTCATAGCAACCTTCAACTCCTAGGCCTAGGTGATTCTCTTGCTTCAGATTCCCGAACCACAAGGATTTTTGTCCTTCATAATAAACTGGTCCCCCTGATTCTCCTACTTTTCTTTTTCTCATTTATAAATACTCCAATACTCTAAAAGCCTGGAGGAGCTAAAAGAAATTTTACATATATAACCGCTCCATAAAAAAACTGGCTTCATAAATTATTTAAAATTTAATTTTCTTAAGAAAATTTCATATAAACAAAGAATATGCCAAAAATGAAAAGTCATAGAAATTAACTTTCTTTTTATATTCCAATCTGAAAGATGACAACCCCCAGAACAGTAAGTCCTGTTATGAAAAAAGAAAGAGCACCACTCAATCTGTGTTGTATGGAATCCATATCCATACCGCTGCCCACACTTTATTTCCTCTTTATGTGGTCTGAATATTTGTGTTCTCCCACAATTCTCCCCAGTGTGGTGCTGTTAAGAGATGGGCTTTAGGGAGGTGATCCCTCATAAATGGGATTACGGCCCTTATAAGAGGCCCAAGAGAGTTTGTTCCTCCTTTATACCATGTGAGGACATACAGAAGGTGCCCTCCATGAGGAACAGGCCTTAACTAAACAATGAAACTACCAGTACCTTGATCTCTGCAGCCTCTGTAACTGCGAAGAATAAGTTTCTGTTGTTCATATGCACACATTACCCAGTTTAAGGAATTTTATTACAGCAGCCTGAACAGACTAAGATGCTATTCCCTCAGTTACCTCAACCCTGGGTTAGTCCCTGTAGTGCTGAGGTCTGGACTACTTCATCTTCAACTTCTCTACATTCATTCTGATCCCTTCCACATACCACTCTCCTCACATAATACCAATCACACTGGATGTCAAACACCAGCTAGGGGTACAAAAACTGATTCTGACATGGTCTTCTTCTTAGAGAACATCACAAATTAGTGAGGAAGATATGCATATTAATCTAAGTAAAATCTTAGCACCCCACCCCTCAAAATCAAAACAGACTGATAACATAATTTTCCTGTTAAGTCTAATTATATCATCTTCTTCATGAAACCTTTCAATCACTTCACTGTTTATCTACAAATTTCTGAAGTCTGGCATTCAAGATTCATGATGGTAGGCAAAAACTTTCACATAGAGTCCCATCATTCCCATCCTGCCAAATGAAGCTCCTGGCTGGGCAGACAACATGCTGCCTACCTGCCCTTGTGTCTACCTATACTAGTTTCTGTTGGACTACTGACTGAGCATCTCTATGCCTTAAAAAAACTGAGTATTTTTAAGTTGTTTAACTTACTGCTGGCACCTCCTTCTTAGCACTTTCCCTGCTTTCTCTAAGATGTAAGTAATCTCCTCCTTGAATGCTATAACACTCTCCCTGTACCACTCTGATGGCTTCACTTCCTATCCTGGACTAAAAGCTACTTGAGGCAGCTTCCCTGCCTAGATTTCCTGTAGGGAATAAGACAAAGTACAGGGTCAAGGAGTAACTGAAGAATAAGAAACATGACACAGAGAATTTCTCTTCCATTTTGCTTCCTTGGTTGTTGTTGTGTCTCCATTATAAGTCCAGATTTAACTTTGGAAAGGTAACAGTAAAGTCAACTTTAATACAAAGTGCAATATGACTATGGTCCATATTAGCCTGAATGAAAAAAGATTTGAATGAGGTTAATGGAAGCAACAAAGTTTAAGCCTGATTTTGTTTATATCTATTATATACCACATAAAAATAAATATTTTCTGACAAATATGATAAAAAGAAACTATAATTAATCTACCAAACTGTGTGAAAATAATAACACATGATCATAATTATAATAAAATCCAAATACTTACATATCTTGGGAATTGCTTGAAGGAATGAAACATATAGAAGCGATGAAAATAAATTATTCCAGTTGCTAGGGTATCATAGTGTCTGTTGTTTTGGTTAAGGTTTCTAACCAATAACTTACAGGTTATTTTCTTATTCAATGCAGAAAAATAATAAGGACAAACAACAGTAACAAAATCAGTGGTAAACAGCATCAGGGGCAAAGCAGGAAGCCAGAAATTTCAGGGTATTGGAATTCTGGTTTTACGCTTTTATAAGCTGTTAGAAACATTTCAACTGTGTTCTTAATGGGCACCTGTTTTCCTCTGGGTGGCTACCTGCTCATGGTTAAGGCTATTCTTTTAAATGATAAACCTGAAACAGAAAAAACTCTAAAGAGCCAGGAAAATCAGAAACAATATTTAAATAACATGCATATTTCTCTGTTCTGGTACAGAGACATTTCTATATATTATATCTATAGTATCTAATTTAATTCTTGGCAGTGGTGGTGGACACTATGTCTACAACAGATTCCAGGAAGAGTCAGGATACAGCCCCAAACGTGTGCCCACATCAAAGATGAACCGAGCCCCCTCTCGGCGGTACCGGGCCTCAGTGGCTGGATCAAGTCCTTCGAGTTGTGACGGTGTGTGAGCCAAGTCCTTTTTATCCCAATACCAACATGGTTTTGTGTGGTCCAGGTTTGCTGAAGTTACTGAAGGGCTTGAGTTTTCTTTATTCTCCTTCATTTATTGAAGTAGACTCGTTCTTTCCAAAAGGTTCTATGAAAATGTTATAGTCCTAAGAGAAAGAGAAAAAGAAAGCAAAGTTGGAAAGGGATACTCTTTACTATGAGCAATCCCAACAATTATAAACAATCTACAACCTTAGATAGTACCTGGATTTTTTTTTTTTTTTTTGAGATAGAGTCTCACTTTGTTGCCCTGGATAGAGTGCTGTTGCATCATAGCTCACAGCAACCTCAAACTCTTGGGTTCAAGTGATCCTCTAGCCTCAGGCTCCCAAGTAGCTGGGACTACAGGCACCTGCCACAAGTTCCGGCTATTTTTTTTTTTTTTTTTAGAGATGGGTCTCACTCTTGCTCAGGCTGGTCTCAAACTCCTGAACTCAGGCAATCCACTCTCCTTGAACTCCCAGAGTGCTAGGATAACAGGGGTGAGCCTGGCTTTGTACCTGATGCAGGATCAAAGTTTCCTAGAGAAACTACATTAGATTGCCAGTTAGAAGCCCATGCTAACTTCCAAAGCCAAATTATCATATTCTATAAGGTGTCCCCAGTACTAATAAACCCTAATTTCATGGTAGTTTAAAGGAGGAACATTTCTTTTCACTCTCTTTTTCTTAAGGATTAAACCTGTTTGTTAAGATTTTGGAAGAAACATCTTAATTCTCTTCTGCTGTTCTTCACCAGACACGTATCTCTAATGCTAGTCTAGATCCCACGCTTCAATAAAACATGGACCTGTCTTAATCTTCTACAAAGGTTTTTTGCTACAAAATTATCCATCTCTTCCATTCAGCACCCAATCACATTTTCCTTTTTTATTTAGTTTACTTGATTTCTACTTATGCACTTTCTTTAGAAAAGCCACAGGATTAGGCTCATTCACATCCATACAAGTAACTGAATTTAACAATATAAACCAGGTGTAGGTGTAGTGATCTGGGAGAGTAAGTAGAAAGAGGCAGTGTGTGAAGGAAGGAGTTCTTTTTTATTCTTGCTTTCTCATCCTCTTTCTCTCATTCAGAATAAAGAGATTCTCTAAAAGCTCCTTGTTGAGAGAAGAAAAGAAAAAACAAAAAGAGTATCTCATCTGAGTCAATTGTAGTATGTAAGTCGTTTTGTAAACTGGATCAGAGACAATAGAAATTATCAATAGGATACCAAAAGGGTTCGAAAAGAGGTCGGTGGAACCAGGTTAGTCATGTAAACCAAACCAAACCAGTAGCAAAGCAGTTCTGTAGCTAGGGCCTCCATTAGTTCATCTGGATGCCTAACTTTTTCTGTAAGGATCCTGTATCATTTTTGGTTGGGAAAGTGACATGACAGTGCTCAGTATTCACCTCTTTGGCACCTGGTAGCTCTAAAAAGAATCCAGATTTTTCCTCCAAGAGCATGAATTAAGTACCTGGAGAAAAAAAGCAATGGGCTTGAAATAATAAATTACATTTTTGGGTGTGATTGAATAAATTGGGCATTGTTAAGGGGGGAGAGACCAGTTAATTAAAGCCTCAGAAAATCTAACGAGTTCACCCATAGAATTTCCATAGTTGACTATCTCCTTAAGCTAATCTAATTTTACAGAGCAGACATGCACTACATCTACCAGTACGGTAGGTTTAGTTCCTAGGTTGACCAACTCCATATGTTGACTGGTTATAGTCCTTTGGTTGGCCAACTTATTATATATTACCTATTAAATTGGCAAAAATTCCAAAGGCTTGACAATGTACTCCAAAGGCACAAGCAAGGAGAAGCAGGTAATTTCATATATTGCTGGTGGGAGTACAAATTGGTATAACTGTCACAGAGGGCAAGTTGGCAATATCTAACAAAATAACATATGGTCTTGCTCTTTGACCTACAATTCTACTGCTAGATTCCTGAAAACACTGTCACAATTATGAAACAACATATATACAAGAATTACTCACTGCAGTATTATTGATAATGGCAAAAACTGTAAACAATTCTAATATCTATCCATTGAAAGAAATAAGGTACATGAAAACAATAGCATATCACCCAGCTTAAATCTTCAAAACAGTTCATATACCAAGGGTGTGTGTGTCAGGAACTGGCCCCAGAGAAGTGGTTTTCACACATCTGGTTAGGGTGGACAAATGAACATATTTAAACAAATTAGCAGTGGGGTCAGTTCTTGGACACCCCGGCCTTGGCATATGACTGATGCTGGATGGAGAGATCTCCAGGCAGCAAGGCGTAGGAAAATATACATAATATGTTAGCACGTATGTAAGAAAAATGGGGAAAGAATAGACATTTCTGGTTAAAAAAACAAAAATCAGGGCGGCTCCTGTGGCTCAGCGAGTGGGGTTCCGGCCCCATATACCGAAGGTGGCGGGTTCAAGCCTGGCCTCGGCCGAACTGCAAAACAAACAAAAAAAATAGCCGGGCGCTGTGGCGGGCGCCTGTAGTCCCAGCTACTCGGGAGGCTGAGGCAGGAGAATCGCTTAAGCCCAGGAGCTGGAGGTTGCTGTGAGCAGTGTGACGCCACAGCACTCTACCCAGGGCGATAAAG
>CAUYON010175180.1:0-11195 GCA_963573935.1 Arctocebus calabarensis
AGCCTCTATCAGTTTAAGGAATGTGCCACCTATACCTATGCTCCTCAGTGTTCTAATTAGAAAGGGATGCTGGATTTTATCAAATGCTTTTTCTGCATCTATTGAGAGGATCATATAGTCCTTGGTTCTGCTTCTGTTGATACAGTGAATAACGTTGATGGACTTTCAAATATTAAACCAACCCTGCATCCCTGGGATAAAACCTATTTGATCATGATGTATAACTTTTTTGATGATAAGCTGTAATCTATTGGCCAAGATTTTGTTGAGAATTTTTGCATCAATATTCATTAGTGAAATTGGTCTAAAGTTCTCCTTTTTAGTTGGGTCTTTACCTAGTTTTGGTATTAGGGTGATGTTTGCTTCACAGAACGTATTGGGGAGGATTCCTTCTTTCTCAATTTTTTTGAATAATTTCTTTAGTATAGGAATAAGCTCTTCTTTGAAAGTTTAATAAAATTCTGGTGTGAGGCCATCCAGACCAGGGCATTTTGTTTGTTGGGATATTTTTTTATTGTTTCTTTGAATTCAGTGCTGGAAATTGGTCTGTTCAGGACATCTATTTCATCTGGGCTAAGTCTAGGGAGAGGGTGTGTTTCTAAATATTGATCCATTTCCTTGACATTGTCAAACTTCTGGGCATAAAGTTTCTGGTAGTATTCAAAGATAATCTCTTGTATTTCTGTACCATCAGTCGTTATTTCCCCTTTATCATTTCTGATTGAAGTTACTAGAGATTTTACCTTTTTATTTCTAGTTAGTCTGGCCAAGGCTTATCTATTTTATTTATTTTTTCAAAAAACCAACTCCTTGTTTCATTAATTTTCTGAATGATTCTTTTGTTTTCAATTTCATTGATCTCTGATTTAACTTTGGATATTTCTTTTCTTCTACCGGGTTTAGGCATAGATTGTTCTTCTTTTTCCAATTCCATCAGACAGCTTGTGAGTTTGTTGATATGCTCCCTTTCTGTTTTCAGAATGCTGCTTAAAGGCTTCTAAAGTTATAAATTTTCCTCTCAGGACTGCTTTTGCTGTATCCCATAGGTTTTGGTAGTTTGTGTCTTCATTGTTGTTATACTCAAGGAAGTTAATAATTTCCTTTTTTATTTCTTCCTGCACCCAAGTGTCATTCAGCATAAGGTTGTTTAACTTCCATGCCTTTGTGTGAGGTTAAGCATTTTTGTTGGAGTTGAGTTCCACTTTCAGTGCCTTGTGGTCTGAAAAGATGCAAGGTAGAATTTCTTTTTCTTTTTTTTTTTTCACAAAACAATGTTTTATTTTCTTTAAATGCTTTTAAGACAGGGTCCAGGCTGGCAGGCTACAGGAGAGGAAACCAGGCCAGACGTGCACCATGCTCAGGTCGGAAAGGCAGACAGTTTGAAGGCCCGATGACTGCATCCTTCTAAGTGGAAAGGAGTTGCTCTCACGATGCCTTTCTCAACCAGTGGCAAGGTAGAATTTCAATTCTTTTGATCCTGCTGAAGTTTGTTTTGTGTCCTAGGCTATGGTCAATTTTGGAGAAAGTTCCATGGGACGATGAGAAGAATGTACATTCTATACCTTTGGGATGGAGCGTTCTATATACATCTATCAAGCACAGTTGTTCTAAAGTCTCATTTAAGTCTCTAATATCTTTATTTAATTTCTGTTTGAGGATCTGTCTAGCTCTGAGAGAGGGGTATTAAAGCACCCTGTTATTATGGTGTTATGGGATATCATATTGCTCAAACTAAGCAGGGTTTGTTTCACAAATCTGGGAGCATTTAAATTGGGTGCATAAATATTTAAAATTGAAATGTCTTCTTGTTGTATTTTTTCCTTAACCAATATAAAGTGACCATCATTATCTTTTTTGACTTTAGTTGCTTTAAATCCGCATGTATCTGAGAATAAATTTGCAACTCCTCTTTTTTTCTGAGTTCCGTTTGCCTAAAAAATTGACTTCCAACCTTAACTCTGGGTTTTAATTTGTGGAGGTGAGTTTCCTGCAGACAGCAGATAGATGGCTTGTGTTTTTAATACAATCAGCCAATCTATGCCTCTTCAGTGGGGAATTCAAGCCATTGACATTTATTGAGATAATTGATAAGTGTGATAGCATTCTATTCATCTTATTTTGTGAATGTCCGTTGGTTAGTTTTGTCTTTTGCATCATTGGGGAAACTAGGAAATTTGTCACAACAAGACCAGTTTGTCATTGAGGAAATTTGTCACAAGACCAGTTTTACAGGAAATATTTCAACCTGTCCTACATACTGACTATCACAACGGACCTTCAGCAAAGTAAGCACCTAGAAAATTACAGGACAGAACCTAGTTTCACCCTTAGCTATTTCTTTTATTTGGTTTAGTGTGATATGGTTTTATAGAACTCTTGGTAATTCGGTATCATAGGCATAAATAATCCAGGAAGCCTGGGGTACATTTTAGTGTGACTCGGGGCTGAGTTCTGAATGGATTGCTAGACAGCAAGGGGTGCTGAGGTGCCATGCTCAGTATACGGTTGCCATATTCCTCATTTCTTCACCCTAAACTGTCTTTACAGAGCAGGTTTCTCTGTAACACAGAGGGAGATGGTGGTCCAGAGTGGGTAAGAGCTTGTGGATGGTAACTATCTCCACCTCTACCCTGGCCTGTAGTAATCAGTGAAGTTTGATTTCATCAGTCAGTATATAAAATGCTATGTATATTAACTGATGCTCATTGTCAAAGAGGAAAAGAAAGGCAGGCTAGTGTGAAATTTTAGTATTTTTGAACATTCAAATGAATTCCATGTAATGAGAACCTTCATTTTTGGTCTTACTATGACTGATTTCAATTTCATCAGTGTTTCTTTTTTGGGGTGGGGGAGACAGAATCTCATTTCATCATCCTCAGTGAAGTGCTATGGCATCACAGCTCACAGCAACCTCAAACTACTGGGCTCAAGTAATTCCCTTGCCTGAGTAGCCGGGACTATAGTGCCCACTACAACACCGAGCTATTTTTAGAGACAGGGTCGCACTCTGGCTCTGGCTGGTCTCCAACTCCTGAGCTCAAGTAATCCACAAGCCTTGGCCTCCCAGAGTGCTGGGATTACAGGTGTGAACCACCACGCCCAGCCTCATCAGTGTTTTTTCACAATGGATCTGGAGTTTGAAAGTACCAAGAAACTTCTTTTTTATTTCTTTTTGAGACAGAATCTCACTGTGTCACCCTCGATAGAGTACTGTGGCATCACAGCTCACAGATCCCTCAAACTCTTGGGCTTAAGCAATTCTCGGCCTCAGCCTCCCAAGTAGCTGGAACTATAGGAGCCTGCCACAAAGGCCGGCAATTTTTTGTTGCAGTTGTCATTGTTTAGCTGGTCTGGGACCAGTCTCAATGTGTGTAGCCAGTGCCATAACCACTGTGCTATAAGCGCTGAGCCACCAAGAGACTTCTATAGACAATAAATTCTACTTAAATGCTAAGTGTCTTGGGATGTGTTGTTCATTTTAAAGTTTCAAATATATTTTCAGATACGACACATATTCCCTACCAAAAGAATGAGGTAAATTTGAAGAATAAGTACAGTTTCTTTATTGTATTCCACACAATTTTTTTTGGTATGCTAGTGTTTTGAATTTAATGTCTATTTAATGATCTTCTATTTTTACTTATAAATATTAGTGGTCTATTTTTTGAGACTTTGGAGGAAAAAATTCCAATAGCTAAGATAAATGCAAACAAGAGTTAACTTTGGGCATGAAAACATGAGTTAATAAAGTGTTTAAAAAGATAAAATTATGTAAAATTAGATTTTAGTTAACATGTTAATTGTAATACACTGCAAAAGCAAAATTCTGGAGAACTACCTATTTTCTTTCTCTCTTTTTTTTTTTTTTTTTTTGAGATAGATTGTTGCTTTGTCACCCTGGGTAGAGTGCCATGGTATGAGCCCAGCTTACAGCAACCTCAAAATCCTGGGTGTAAGCAATCTTCCTGCTTCAGCCTCCTAAGTAGCTGGGACTGTCAGCATCCACCATGCTGTCTGGCTAACTTTTTCTATTTTTAGTAGAAATGGGGGTCTCACTCTTGCTCAGACTGGTCTCTAACTCCTGAGCTCAGGCAATCCACCTGGCTGGGCCTCCCCGAGTGCGAGGATTACAGATGTGAGCCATCATGCTGAGTCTGCATATATTCTTTACTCTCCAAAAAGACACGTATAGTTTACATGAAATTAAATCATCAAACTGTACTATTTAAGATGATAGATTTTATGCCATGTGAATTATATCTTAAAGTTGTCAGTTTAAAGTAAAGTAATACAGATACACAAAATAAAATGTAAAAAAAAAAAAAGAGGGAGAGAAAATAAATGGCCATAGTTTCATTGCGTTAGTCAGGGTCTGGTCAGGAAAAAGAAGTGAGGTATTTCAAACAGGTGGGATTTAATATAAGAAAGTTAGTTACAAAAGTGTCGTTAAGTACTGAAAACCACAAAAGAAAAGGTAACCCTGAGATTAGTAACTACGGAAAGCGCTGGTCACATTAGGGCTAAAGGAACAAATGGGAGGGGCTGGTATCACTTGGAAGTTTGCTCACTGAGGGGTGGCCCACAAGAAACATCAGGACAGCCACTGGGCTGGCACTACAGCCATGCAGAGGGACCGCTGGGCATGAGAAAGGGTGTCAGGTCCCTCCCTGTGCCTTTCCCCCAACCATGGCAATCATCAATCTACCGTCTGGAGGTGGTCATAGAAGCCAGGAATAGAAATGTCTCTCCTCCCTCCCTCCTCTCCTCCCAGGCTGCTTCCCAGATTCAGAACCTCATCAAAAGCCAGCTGTGAAGCAAGTGGCAGTGCTCAGTTTGTGGGTCCTTGTCCCTTTCAGTCCATCACAAAGCTTGGGATGGGGAAGGAGAACAAGTGGGTCACTGCCTGCCCACGCAAATCTGATGCAAGTGAGGCTGACTTTCTGGAATGCGTCCTGATTTCATTCATACGGTGTGACTGTTTCAGGTGTCGCAATGATCTTATGCTATGTTTCTTATTTATAGCTATTCTTTTCTATTTGACATTATGTAATGACATGGAAAATGCTTATGGTAGTCTTCATGACTACTTTTAAAGATCACATAGAATTCCAGTGAGACACTGAAAAAGTGTTAAACAGAATGTGGTCTAAAGATCACCAGTATCAAAATGACCTGAAATAGTTCTCCTAAAGGCAGATTTCTGGGCTCTACCCCATGTCTGCAGAACCAAAAACCCTGTGTGTAGCACCTGCAATCTTCATTTTAACACTTTTCAAGTAATTTTTATATACGCACCTAGGTTGGTGAACCACTCCTAGCACTCCTTATGCAACTTAGAAAAGCCTAAATGATAAGCCATTCTTAAAATCAAAAGATGTGATATCTTTTCTTTTCCTAGAAAATTATTGTTGAATTTCAATAGCCAGTTAGCTTTCTGGGAAAATAGCTCTCTTCATAATCATGGGTCACCAAAACTTTCTCCTAGATATTTCCTCCACAGTGTTCACCTTCCTGAGTTTAACAGTCCTCACGGTTCTAAAAACTTCTAGATGTCTTCACTGCAGGCATCATCTCCGCATCTGGTTGTACCTGCAGCCACCATTTAATCATCATAACATTCAGCTAGTCTCAAAACAGAATCTGGCAGCCACACTCATCCAGCAGTAGCTGTTTATAGCCCCACGGTAAGGGAAAATGCATTCAATGAAAGGGAGACAAATTCTGAAGTTATATGCAATGTATGTATTTCTTAACAGGCCTAGTGTAAGAAAAACTTTTCCACTGGACTCAAGCATGCATAGAAATGTGACTCTTGCTTAGACTACATGGGACATTGCTTTATAGGAGCAATTTTATAAGCAAAATGCCTGGTATCAGTGACTCCTATGCAAATTGCTGGAAGAACTGGCATTAAAGTTTAGTGAGCACCTTACGAGATCCTGAAGATAGAAATAATGTTATTACTATTATCCCACAGTTCCTTCTCCTCTCAGGGAAAGCACACAGCAGATTCATATAAGCTGATCTCCAAATTTCATTTCTTTCTAAGACAGAAGGCCCAAGGATAAAGATTTAGCTGAGTGGCAATGGTTAAAAGAGCAATTTTAAAGAGCTGTTGTTAAATGTGTAACTCTATGGGTACAACAAGATTAGCTGGAATCCCACATTCCAAATGTGATTTATGTTTGAACTTGGGCAATTGTCTTCCCAAGATTTATTTGTGTGTGATTTTTCAGTTAGTCAAAAGCTGCACTCCACTTTGCTTCCTTTCATTTCATTGTCTCCCATCCATCAATTGCTTGTGGTAAAAGGAAACAAAAGAAAAGACAGAAAGAAAATGTGCTGTTGGCAAGCTGCAGGGGTGGTGTCCAACCTTTTTTTCTTTTTTTTCTGCCACACATTGGAAAAAGAGGGAATAAACAGGCACTTCCAGAAGGTGCAAGTTGCTCTTCCAACTCTGCCATAAGCAAACACGTACAAAAATATATCAAGAAAAACTGATGTTGTCACAGATGCTGCCAGAGATAAGGAGACAAAGAAAATATGGCAAAAGCCATTCTGAAGCTTTGCACAAGAAAAAAAAAAGGTTAATTAGGGGAAATTAAGTTATAAAGAACAAAGTGGTCTGCAGTTAACATGAAATCCACTAAGACTAAGGGAAGGCTGAGCTGGGAGTGTCTTTACTGATACATGTTTCTGTGGTCTGCAGTGGCCTCAATGCAGGATTATTGCTGGCTGTCCCAGGGCAGAAATGACTTGTAGGGATACTGTCACTGACCATTCATTCAGTGATGTGACATGAAGTTGCAGGGCCAGGGAATGCGGCATGATATGAATATAATCTTTGGAGCTCTGTCCAAACGAGGTGTTTGGGTAATTCTCAAAGAAACAGGGCTCAACTTGTACAAGCCAGAAATGCACAAAAACCTACCTGAGGAAAATTATAAAACCTTCATGAAGCACCTGGCTCTTAAAAGCCAGAATTTAGTCTATGTTATTATATAGATGTGCCAGACAATTAAAATACAGTGTGTTATATTTAAATAACAGCTAAGGCTGGGGCTGAGAAAAGCACAGAACACCCTTTTATGCCTTGTTTTATGTTTATGATTTCGTATTCCTAATGAGTACTATCTTAGTTCATATGTATTGCTATAAAGGAATAGTTGAGTCTGGGGAATTTTTAAAGAAAGGGCTTTATTTGGCTTACAGTTCTGCAGGCTGTACAAGAATCATGGTGCCAGCATCTGCTTCTGGTGAGGGCTTCAGGCTGCTGCCACTCATGCCCGAGGGTGAAGGGAAGCTGGCATGTGCAGAGATCAAGTGGCAAGAGAGGAAGCGATAGACCAGGGAGGGAGGCACCAATCTCTTTTTAACAACCAGGTACACAGGAACAAATATAGTAGGAACTTACTCATTACCCAAAGATGCCATTAAGCCCTTCATGAGGGATTCTTCCCCATGACCCAAACATCTCCCATTAGGCCTCTCCCTTAACACTGATAATCCAAATTTCAACATGAGGTTTTGGGGGACAAGCATCCAAACTATAGCAGCATCCAAGATCAAAAAGTGCTTCAGGTCCTACAAAACTATCTGCTCCTAAATAAAACTCTCTCCTAGGAGTCTCATTGCCATCCCTGCCCTCACCACCTCATTATCCCCCACCCCTAAATAGTTAACCACGTCCATTAATTTCTGGATTCTTCTATCTGTGATTCCTTTTATAAAGTTAAGCAAATATGAATATTCCCATAAATGTACTCTAATTCAATCTTTTACACCAAAGATAGCATGCTTGCATGCATTATTCCTTTGTAAAAAACAATTTGGTCAAATCTATCGGGTTTTTTTCATTTGATTTCTTCTGGATTTTGAGGAATAATCTAAGCCTTTTTCCATTTCTGGGCTATAAAGAAATTATGCCATGTGTTGTTCTAGTACTTTTCATTTTTATTTTTTATTCTGATATACACTGTGAAGTATATATCCCGTTTTATCTATTTTCATATAAATATCCATTGTCCCAGAGAATTGAGATGCCATCTTAAGCATGCACCAATGCTTGTGTGTATTTGACTCTATTTCTGGACTTGTTCTGAACTTGTTCTACTCCCTGATCTCTTTGTCATTCATGCATCAATACCACTTTCTAGTTGGGCTAGCTCCCCCTCCCACCTTGTGCTAATGTCAATTATTATTTTATTATAAAAGCTTCGAAATCAATCTAACCTCAGAAAACAATTTGTTTGGTTTTTAAATTAAGATGGTGTTAAATTTTGCATATTAACTCGGGGAAAATTGACATCTCTGTAATGTTGAGTCATCCTATCCAAAAATAAAGGATGTTTCTCCTTTTATTCAAGTCTACTTTTGTATCTTCAGGAAGGTTTTATAATTTTCCTCAGGTAGGCTTTTGTGCACTTCTTAAGTTTATTCCTAAATGTTTTTTCTTTTCCATTGTTATTGTAATTGGAGTTCAACACATTTTTTAGTTTGCTATTGTAAGTATAAACAAAGGTAATTTTTATCTTTTAATTTTATATCCTGCTCCTATACTGAATTCTCATATTGTTAGTATGGATTTAAGACTTGGTTCCCTGGGTTTTACAAGTATGCTATCCTATTATTCGCCCATAAATAGTAATAGGTTATCTTTCCTTTTCCAGTTCTTTTGGCTCTAATCGTTTCTCCTGAGACCTCATTATTTTCTCCATAGCCAAGAAGGATGGAATGACACTAAAAGTTCTCTGAGGAAGGTGAGAAGAACTCTGATCTGCACAGGAGCAAAGAATAATTTTTTGATCAGAGTGGGAAGGGCTCCTTATCCTGCCAAAAGGAGTGGGTAGTAGGGGATAGACATTTGGTTTGTTAATCCCTGGAGAGGGAGCATGTGAAGAAGAGGCAATTGTAGATTGACTGACTGTTGGAAAACAGACTTCAGGAAACTGCTAAGGCTGGGGCTGAGAACAGCACAGAACACCCACTCCATTGCCATGCGGGCCTGGGAGGGATGCAAAAGTTCTAGTCCTAGTCCTGATTTTGATGGCAACACTGAGCAAAATTCATTCACAAACAATTTTCTGACAGATACATTAATAAGCAAATACTTAAAAATGCTAGTAATTCCATTGTATACTGTAAAGCTGTAGTAACCAAATTAGCATGGTATCAGCATAAAAACAGACATATAGACCAATGGAACAGGAAAGAGAACCCAGAAATTAATCCAGGTATCTACAGCCAACTTATTTTTCACAAAGGTACCAACAAGACTCATTGGAGAAAGGACAGTCTCTTTAATAAATGAAAAACTGGATAACCATAAGCAGAAGAATGAAATTAAACTCCAACCCATGCTATACAGAAATTAACTAAAAATGGATCAAAGAACTAAAGGTAAGACCTGAAAAACCACTAGAAGAAAAATAGGACAGAAACACCTCAAGTTGGGGGAAACATTTCATGAACAAGACCTCAAAAGGCAACAAAAGCGAAGGTAAATAAAAGGGATTATATTAAACTCAAAAGCTTCTACACAGCAAAGGAAACAGTCAATAAAGTGAAAAGCCAACCTACAGAATATGAGAAAATATTTGCAAATCCCTCATCTGATGTGGGATTAATATCCAAAACATAAGGAACTCAACATTTCAACAGAAAAAGAAAAGCCTAATTTAAAAATGGGCAAATGATCTGAACAGATATTTCTCAGAAGAAGACATACAAATGGCAAGAAATATATTTTAAAAAGGCTCAACATCACTAATCATCAGAGAAATGCAAATCAAAACAACAATGCAGTATGTCACACTAATTAGGATAGCTATTATTAAAAAGACAAAAACAGGGCAGTGCCTGTGGCTCGGTGGGTAAGGCCCCCGCCCCATATACCAAGGATGGTGGGTTCAAACCCAGCCCCAGCCAAATTGCAACAAAAAATAGCCTGGCATTGTGGTGGGCACCTGAAGTCCCAGCTACTCGGAAGGCTGAGGCAAGAGAATCGCCTAAGCCCAAGAGCTGGAGGTTGTTGTGAGCTATGATGCCACAGCACTCTACCTAGGGCAACAAAGTAAGACATTGTCTCAAAAAAAAGAAAGACAAAAATAAATAATTTTGTGTTTTGATCACTGCAGTACCCAAAGAGCCTAGAGTGGTGTATGGTACATAGTGAGTTCTCAATGACATGTTGTGTCTTTCTTTTTTAAACACATAATTCTTTTATTTTAGACATGTAAGGAAAGCTATTTCAGAATCTAGTAGTTTAAAGCAAGCAGCTGTATACAGATAACAAAAGCAACATTTTGTTACAGCTCAGCACATAGACCTAAAACAAACAGGCATGAGATAATGCATATTTATGTAGAATTAAAGCCAGATGAATAACATATTGTGGGACAGAGGGAGGGAATGAAGGATACAAATGGAAATGAAAGACCAATATCTCTCAATGCTTCAAATGTATAATGCTGAATTTCTCATTTGATAGCACATTCAGGTGCTTCAAATGTAGTGCATTACAGCAAAAATAGTGAAACTGGAAATAATTTATCTGTATACCCGCCCAATATTGTTTGGTCAAAACACATTTTCATATGTCTTCTCTCAGTGGTAAACCAGTTTGGTCATGTTCTGAAGTTATTGTTTAATGACTTACTCAAATCAGGCTTTAAGCTTACTAGACATAAAACAATGAATTATCTAGTACTTTTCCTTTACAATAAAATATGCTACATGCTTTATTGAAATATATGATAGTGATTAGTATGAAAAATTTTAATGTTTGAAAATATAAAGCCACAGTTAACAAAGTGTTAAGTGTTTAAATGAAGACTTAATATATGGGAAAGGCATAACTAATAAAATACAAGGATTTAGGAATTGAAACTGAATGTTAGAATTTTTAAATAAAGAATATCAATGTCTTTATATAGTGATCAAGAAAATGCCATGAGGGCTATCTGTAACAGTATGATCAAAACATTTCTGAATGTGTATGAATCGTGCCCTATGATTGCACGAATGTATAGAATTATGATTCAATAAAATTATTAAAAAAAAAAAGAATTTTTAAATAAGTTTTTTATGAATGTGTTGTCTTACCCTATGCCTAAATGATTTTTCATTGTAACATCAGATCACTAAAAAGTATTTTTATTTCTCACTTTTTAGTCAAGGCTGCCAAGACCTCATCT
>CAUYON010175182.1:0-13266 GCA_963573935.1 Arctocebus calabarensis
CAGAGCCTCAAGCTGTCACCCTGGATAGAGTGCTGTGGCATCACAGCTCACAGCAACCTCCAATTCCTGAGCTCAAGCAAGTCTCCTGCCTCTGCCTCCCAAGTAGCTGGGACTACAGGCGCCCGCCACAACACCCGGCCATTTTTTGTTTGCAGCCACCATTGTTGTTTGGCAGGTCCAGGCTGGATTCGAACCCGCGAGCTCAGGTGTACGTGGCTGGCACCTTAGCCCGCTGAGCCACAGGCACCGAGCCAGAAGCGCTTTTTCTAGGATGAGTTCGTGAACTTAATTTCCTGACCTTGTAGAGTTCATCTGGACCCACATCCATATTTGGCAAAGACTTCAGGTTCTATTTTTTTTTTTTTCCTGAGACAAGGTCTTGCTCTGTCACCCAGGCTACAGTGCAGTGGTGTCATCAGAATGCACAGCAACCTCAAACTCCTGGGTTCGAGCAATTCTCCTGCTCCAGGCTCCAGGGTAGCTGGGACTACAAGTATGCATCATCATGCCAGGTAAGTTTCTTATTTTTTGTGGAGATGGCGTCTCACTCTTGCTCAGTCTGGTCTCAAACTCGAGACCTCAAGCAAGCCTCTCTCCTTAGCCTCCCAGAGTGCTAGGATTACAGGTATGAGCCACCACCCCATTCAGACTGCAGGTTCTGAGTTCTTATAAAAAGTTTTTTCCACCTTGGCGCCCATAGCACAGTGGCTATGGTGCCAGCCGCATACACATGACACTGACGTTCAAACCCTGCCCAGGCCAGCTAAAAAACAACAATGACAAATGAAAAAAAAATTAGCTGGGCGTTGTGGCGGGCACTGGTAGTCTCAGCTACACAGGAGGCTGAGGCAAGAGAATTGCTTAACCCCAAAAGTTGGAGGTTGCTATGAGCTGTGACACCACAGTACTATACTAAGGGTGATGTAGTGAGATTCTGTCTCTGGGTGTTTTTCTTAGCCCAGAGCTCCAGAGCAAAACAGGATTTCTTCTTTGACTCTTCCCCGTGCCTGGGCCAGTGGACAGAGTCTCATGTCTAGCCACCTTCCCAGGCTTACCATGCTCCCAGCCACTGGGACCTACGTTCATGTCTAATCTCCACCATGCGCCATGATAGTGGCAGCTCATGTGCTTACCATGCTGGCTACATCTGCTTTCTTTATTTATGGAACTCGAGAATCCTTTTCTCTTTCCAAACTTGTCTATGTCTTTAACTTTCTTTGGTTAATTTTTTTCTAGTATTTCTATGTGTTTGAAGCAGGAAGGGGCTTGAATTAATTCAGTGTTCAGTGACTCTATATTGGATTTTTAAATATCTGGGTTTTAAACAAGGGAGACCTTTCTTTGCCTGTGCATAAGCAAGTGTCTTAGCTGGGTGCAGCGGCTCATGCCCATTACCCCAGCACTTTGGGAGGTCAAGGCAGGAGGATGGCTTAAGGCCAAGAGTTAGAGGCTACAGTGAGCTATCATTGCTCCACTGTACTCCAGCCTAGGTGACAAGGTGAGACCCTATTTCTTAAAAAAAATTGTTCCCAATGTTAATCATATCCCATCTGAAAACTATTTTGCTTTTGTTTTTTAGACAGAGTCTCACTGCAGACCATAAAGACTAAGAAAATCTTGAGCGTATTCAGAAACAGAAGATACTAGCTGGGCACAGTGACTCATGCCTATACTTTGGTAGGCTGAGGTGGAAAGAGCACCTGATGTCAAGAGTTCAAGACCAGCCTGAGTAACAAAATGAGGCTCCATCTCTCCAAAAATAGAAAAATTAGCCAGGTGTGGTGGTGTGCACCTGTAGTCTCAGCTACTCAGGAGGCTGAAATAGATCACTTGAGCCCAGGAGTTTAAAATTGCAGTGAGCTATGATCATGCCACTGCTTTCATGATCAGGCAACAGAGATGCTGTTGGAAAAGGAAAGAAAGGAAGAAAAAGGGAAATGAAGGGAAGGGAAAAAAGAAGAAAGAAAAGATATTATGTACAAATGTTGACAAGAATACTGATGCCAAGAATGGAGGAAAAAATGCTAACCCAGAAGTCTATATCTACCTTATTAAAAGAAAAACGTTAGACAAATGAAATTGAACAGAGTTCATTTGAACAAAGAATGATTCATGAATTGGGCATCACTCAGAACCAGAAGAGGTTCAGAGAGGACCATCCAAAAAGTGAGCAGAGAATATTTATAGTGGGAAAGGGAAGTAGAGTACAGAGCTTCACTGGTTACAACTACACATTTGCCTTATTCGGACATGCCTGAAAACTTGACAGCCTATGAGTGGCTGGCGCTCAGCTGCTTGTGATTGGCTGAGACCCATCTGTCTATTATAAAAAAGATATACAAGTACTTCAGTTATGCTGCATACTTGTTTCTTTATCAAGCTAACCTATCATGCAGCACCCTTTCAGACTAAAATAGGGCTTGCCACTCTCATACCCCCACTGAAAAATAATTTGCAAAAAATATGTTCTTTGGGGAGGATATACGTTTCTGAAGGAAGGAAATGCAAGAGGTCATAACAGCAAAGACATGGGAACCATGTGGATATAAATGTGTGCTAACTGTAAAAAGCAACAATACGATGTTTCAGAGGAGGATAGAGATCATGGTTAACTCTACAGCAGCACTATCAGATAGAAACTAAGTTAAAACACATTTGTATTTTAAAAATTTTTAGTAGCCATATTAAAAAGTAAAAAGAAAGAGGTTAAGTTAATTTTAATAATTATTCTGGTTTGAATATCTCCTTTGAAACTGATGTCAAACTTTCATTGCCATTGTAATAGTATTAAGGGGTGAGACCTTTAAAAGGTGAGTAGGCCATGAGGGCTCCACTCTCATGAATAGATTAATGCTATTATCACAGGAGTAGGATCCTGATAAAAGGATAAGTTTGGCCCCATTTTGCTCTCTGTCTCACAGAGCCACTTGCCACGTGATGCCTTCTGCCATGAGATGACCCTCACTAGATGTCAGCATCATGTTCTTGGACTTTCCAGCTTCCGGAACTGTGAGCCAAATAAATTTATTCTATTTAAAAATTCCCCAATATGTGGTGACGTGTTGTAGCAACAGAAAATGGACTAAGACAACCATTAACCTGATATGTACAAAATACTATCATTTCTAACATCTAATCAATTTCAAGCTGGAGTGATTATTGGGAGATAGGCTTTGAAGTCTCTTCTCTTATAAATCTAAAATATCAACATTGGCAAGGAAGTGAGGAATGATCAGCTCACATACTGCTGGCAGGAGTGAACAGCAGTGTAGCCTTTTGGAGGCCATTTTGGCAGAATCCATCAAACTTTCAACATGAGCTTTTTTACCCAGTAGTATCTCTTCTGAGAATTTTCCAGGCAACCTCATAAGGCTCATGGAGCCCTGGGATTTTCACTGATTTGTAGTTTGTGAAGGTGAAAAAGATGGAACAATTGAAATGGCATGAAGTGCAAGATTCACTGGATTATGGTGAATCCACATCTTGAAATAATGTGCAGTCTTTTAAAAGCATAAGCTAGATTTAAATTTAATGACTTCAAGAGGCCCCCAAAATATGTTAAGTGGAAAAATCAAGCTGTAGAGTACCATCACTGAAAATAGCCGAGTAAGAACTTCTAAAAACTTGCATCATGGAAGGCATGAACCAACTTGGGCAATCCTCAGCAGAGACCAGAGAATTGTTGGTCCCAGGAGGTTAACCAAATGTCTCCCTAATCATTAGCTGAGGCTAAGTTACTGGCCACACATGGCAAAGAACATGGAATTTACAAAATTTGTTCACAAAAGTCATCCTGTGAGACACGGTGGCTCACTCCTACAATCCTAACACGCTGGAAGGCTGAGGTAGTTGGATTGCTTGAGCTCAAGAGTTCAAGAGCAGCCTGAACAACAGCAAGACCCCAGCTCTACTAAAAATAGAAAAACTAGCTGGGAGTCATGGGGAGCATCTGTAGCCCCAGTTACTCATGAGGCTGAGGCAAGAGGATCATTTGACCCAAGATTTTGTGGTTGCTGTGAGCTCTGATGCCACGGCATTCCAGCCAGGGTGACAGGATAAGACTCTGTCTCAAAAACAAAGAAAGAGAAAAGTCTCCAAACAAACTACTACTGCAACAAAGAGCAAAACAACGAACACTGGAAGGGGCAAAAATCTGACTTCCAGAGTTCTCACATTTTATTATGCAAATATTTGTTGTCTAGTTTTCAACAAAAATTTTTTGAGATATATATATATATATATGAAATGTATAGTTCATACATGAAGGCAGGGGCGGGAATCCATCAATGTGAATTGTCTTTGAGGAAGCCCAGATATTGAACTTAGTAGGTGTTAAATCCGTGATTTTAAATATTTTCAAAGAATGAAAGGAAACAAATATACAAAAAAGATGCTCCGCATCACAAATCATTAGGAAAATGCAAATTATCCTATTATATTAGGATAATTACTTAAAAAAAAAGGAATGAAAACAGAATAACAAGTGTTGACGAGGACATGGAGAAGGAGAAACCATGTGTGCTGTTGGCGGGAGTGTAAATGGTGCAACCTGTATGGATAACAGGGTGGCTGTTCTCATAAAATTAAATAGTAAAACTATGATATGATGCAGTAATCCTATTTCTCAATACAAATGCAAAAGATTTGAAAACAGGGTATCATTGAGCTCTTTGCTCATCGTTGTTCATAGCAGCGTTATTCACAACAACCAAGATGTGAAAGTGACCTAAATATCCCTGATGGGTAAGTATGTGAACAAAATGGGATATACACACAACGGAGTATTATTCAGTCGCAGAAAGGAAGGAAACGCAGTCACTTGTTGCAACATGGATGTGCCCAGAAGACATTATGTTAAGTGGAGAGAACCCATTCACCAAAAGACAAATGCTGTATGAGTCTACTTACCTGAGGCATAGCCTATATATGTGCAGGTGTCAAATTCACAGAAGGAGAAAGTAGGATGGTGGTGACTAGGGCAAGAGGGAAAAGGGCAGATGTTTAGTGGGCATAGAGTTTCAGTTTTGCAAGATGGAAAACTTCTGGAGATCTACTGCACAGCAGTGTGTGTAGACTTAACACTTGAACTGTACACTTAAAAATGGTTACAATGGTAAATGTTAGGAGATATGTTTTTTACTACAACTTTAAAATTTTTTAATGAAAAACAGGGAATAAAGTACTGAGGTGTGCTACAACATGGATGAATTTTGAAAATACTATGTTAAGTGTAAGAAGCCAGAAACAAGAGATCACGTATTGTCTGATTCAATGTACATGAAATATCCAGCATTCACAAATCCACAGAGACAGTCACTGGCTGCCAATGGCTGGGGAAGGTTCTGGGCGGGGTGGGGGGAGTGATGATAATGTTCTAGGATTATATAATAATATAATTACACAATCTTATGAATATGCAAGCCCCCACTAAATTGTACACTTTAAAAGAATTTTTTTTTTTTTGAGACAGAGCCTCAAGCTGTCACCCTGGATAGAGTGCCATGGCATCACAGCTCATAGCAACCTCCAATTCCTGGGCTCAAGCTAGTCTCTTGCCTCCATCTCCCAAGTAACTGGGACTACAAGCGCCCGCTACAACGCCCGGCCACTTTTTGGTTGCAGCCATCATCGTTGTTTGGCAGGCCCGGGCTGGATTCGAACCCACCAGCTCAGGCGTACTTGGCTGGTGCCTTAGCCAATTGAGCCACAGGCACCGAGCCTTTAAAAGAATTTTTTAAAAAAGCAATTCACTTGGCTTGGCACCAGTTACTCAGTGGTTAGGCCACATGCACCAGGGCTGATGGATTCCAACCTGGCCTGGGCCAGCTAAACAACAATGACAACTGCAACAAAAAATAGCTGGGCACTGTGGCAGGCGCCTATAGTCCCAGCTACTTGGGAAGCTGAGGCAAGAGAATCACTTATAATGTGTGACCTCATTTATGTTTTTAAAAAATCCATATGTTTATGTGCCATGTATAATGTATATGTATTTAACACATATCCGGAAAGATAAACAACAAAGTGTTAACAGGAGTTGTTTTTTTTTTATTTTTTTGTAGAGACAGAGTCTCACTTTATCACCCTTGGTAGAGTGCCGTGGCGTCACACAGCTCACAGCAACCTCCAACTCCTGGGCTTAGGTGATTCTCTTGCCTCAGCCTCCGGAGCAGCTGGTACTACAGGCGCCCGCCACAATGCCTGGCTATTTTTTTGTTGCATTTTGGCCAGGGCCAGGTTTGAACCTGCCACCCTTGGTATATGGGGCTGGTGCCCTACTCGCTGAGCCATAGGTGCCATCCAATAGGAATATTTTTGGGGTGAGACGCAAAATTTAGAAATATTTGTCATGTGTACTTTAATTTCCCACAAGCTAATTGCACTTTTTTTAGTTATATTTTCACAAATATTCCTTTGAATACAATTAACATATGACTCTTTAACTGAGTAGCAAAAATGAATACTAAAAGCCAGGGTGGGGGAGCAAACCAAAGCATGCTAATTATCTGATATATGAAATATAGGGAAAAATTATAAGGAAGGTATAATTAGTCTGTACATCACAAAAGGCAAGATGATATTTATTCAGTTCTGTCTCTTCGTCAGGTGCTAAGCTAAGCATCTCATGGGCTTTGTCTCCTATAATCTTCTCAACCCTGTCCTGAACCCTGGTGAGGACCGGAGGTATCATTTCCACTTGACAATTGAGGAAAGTGAGGCTCAAAGAGATGTCACCCAGGTCGTGCAGCTTAAAGCAGTGGGCTAGAAATATAAATCCAAGGGTGTTTCAAACCAGAACCCAGGACTTTCTCTTCTAAGCATTGGAATGCAGATTGGGAAACAAAGCGTGAGAACGCGATTAAATCACTAAGGAGATAAATGTTCAAGGCCTGAACACTTCAAGCCTGTTTGTGACACATTGTATGAACTTAGAGGAAGGTCCTCAGTAAAGATGGTCCCAAAAGGACAGGCTATACCCCAGGGGTGGGGAAGACAAGAAACTCCTAGGGAGACCAGCTGTCTCCTGGAAAGGATACAAATAAACTGATTCCCAAGGAGATAGTTTCAGGCAAACAAGAACCACCAGCAAAGTTCTAGTGCTTTGTGAATGGGACTTGCCAAAATAAACCATTCCTGAGTGTTACACTCGGTGTTTCCTCCATCTGCTTCTCTTGGCATCAAAACTCCATTCGTTCACTTGACCATTTACCGCATATCTACTTTATATCAAGCCCTGTGCTGGGCCCTGGGGGCACAAAGTGAACGAGACACTGTCTATGCTTTCAAGAGGACCCAGGCTGGAGGAGAAAGGCAGACATATCAGGAGATTATTACAGTCACAGTGGCAGAGTTGTGATATACATTTTTACAGCGCTGTAGGAACACGGGAGAGGGGCCCCTTGTACACCAGAGAATACTTTCTGGAAGACGGGACACCTTGAACTGGGAAGAATTCCACAGAATGAGCCACCTGAAGAAAGAAGTTGAGGAAGGAGATGAGTGTGAATTTGGCGAGGGCACGGCTGTGCTGTGTTTTGTGTCCCATTATCACTCCAGTATCTGGTTCAGTGTTTGGCACATAGTAAAGGTCTCCAGTTAAGACAGTAGGAGCCGGGGGGAGTGGATGAACACTCGGGCTGTAGTGGGAGAAGTGAACAAAGAGTGCGCAGCTCTGAGAGACATTTAGCAATAAACAAATCTACTGAAAAATGAAATTTCATGTTCCTTGCAATTTTGTCTTTTGGAGGTCACATTTATAAAAATACGATTTTGTTGTCTTTTTGAATTGCACTGTTGGTTATAAAATTGAAAAACAGGCTTGGTGCCCGTGGCTCAAGCAGCTAAGGCACCAGCCACATACACCCAAGCTGGTGGGTTTGAATCCAGCCTGGGCCCGCCAAAATAACAATGATGGCTACAACCAAAAAAAATAGCCCGGCATTGTGGAGGTGCCTGTAGTCCCAGCTACTTGGGAGGCGGAGGCAGGAGAATCGCTTGAGCACAGGAAGTGGAGGTTGCTGTGAGCTGTGACTGGGGGCAACAGCTTGAGGCTCTGTCTCAAAAAAAAAAAAATTAAATAAATATAAATAAATAAATAAATAAAATGGAAAAACAACTTTCTTTCCCCAGCAACACACACAGTTGGTGCTCTTGCCTCCTGGAACCTTCCTGAGAACCAGGAATGCTGAGGCACAGAACAAGTCACAAAGTCCACGAAGGAGTGGGAGCTTTGCTCAGCCAGGCCTTAGGTAGCCTTACTTTCCCTTTCTCATAAGTTTGGTCATCTGGATTTGAAAGCTGAGTATACACAAAGCAGAAAATTGACAAGAGAAGGAAGCATAATTTCATTAATAATCGCCAATTATTGGTCATCTCTTGCCTGCTGGCAGCTTTTAACGACCCACTTCCCCAAGAAAGGGACACTCAGAGAAGGGAAAATAACTCCCCTAAGGACACACAGAAACATCAGCAATCCTGACAGGAGGACAAAAACCTGGGCTCAGTGTCTCACCCCAGGAGGAATAAACAAAAAATGTGGATTGACTGAGGCAACCAAGAAAGAGCGGTCTGGGGCCGCTTCGTGTGGCAGAGAAGAGTCCTCTAAATCTGCCTGGCTCCCACAGCACAGAACTGACGCCAGTGTTCTCATACAAAAGTTCACTCCTTGAATTATCATAAGAAAAGAAAGCATTGTGTTCCCTGTGCTCAGGAAACTGTGATACATTTTAGAAACATCAGAATTGGACAAGCGAGTGAGTCCTGGCTTTCCCCCTAAGCTGTGACCTTGAGCAAGCTTGGACACTATTCCTCCTCTGGAAGGTGAAGGCTATTGGTTGAATCAACAATCTCTGAAATTCTTGGTGTTCCGTGAAGCTTGGACCAACTACTATCTCTTAGATGACCTTGGCTGTGGAAAACAGATTCTGTTCAGGGCTGAGAGCGCCACCTGGTGATTCAGTTTGTAAGCGACATTTTTTCACTCATCCTGGAGTGGCCAACCTCATTTACAATTCCAGTTTAGGCCTGCAGGATTTTTTTTTTTTTTTTTGAGATAGAGTCTCACTTTGTCACCCGTGGTAGAGTACTGTGGTGTCACAGCTCACAGCAATTCAAACTCTTGGGCTTAAGTGATGAATATTAAAAGCTGGGGTGGGGGAGCAAACCAAATAATTAGCAGGGTAATTATCTGATATATGAGATATAGGGAAAATTTATAAGGAAGGTATAAATTAGTCTGTACATCACAAATGGCAAGATGATATTTATTCAGTTCTGTCTCTTCGCCAGGTGCTAAGCTAAGCATCTCATAGGCTTTGTCTCCTGTAATCTTCTCAACCCTGTCCTGAACCCTGGTGAGGACAGTAGGTATCATTTCCACTTGACAATTGAGGAAAGTGGGGCTCAAAGAGATGTCATCCAGGCTGTGACTCAGGCACCCACCCCAATGCCTGGCTATTTTTAGAGACGAGGATCTCGATCTGGCTCAGGCAGGTCTTGAACATGTGAGTTCAGGCGAGCCACCCTCCTCAGCCTCCCAGAGTGCTAGTATTATAGATGTGAGCCACTGTGCCCAGCCTCAGGATTGGCTTTTGTTTTTGTTTTTTTGTTGTTGTTTGTTTGTTTTCATTTCTTTTTTCATTTTTTCTTTTTTGAGACAGAGCCTCAAGCTGTCACCCTGGATAGAGTGCCGTGGCATCACAGCTCACAGCAACCTCCAATTCCTGGGCTCGAGCGAGTCTCCTGCCTCCGCCTCCCGAGTAGCTAGGACTACAGGTGCCCGCCACAACGCCCGGCCATTTTTTGGTTGCAGTCTTCATTGTTGTTTGGCAACCCTGGGTTGGATTCGAACCCACCAGATCAGGTGTACGTGGCTGGTGCCTTAGCCTGTTAAGCCACAGGCACCAAGCCTTGTTTTCATTTCTTGAAATTGCTTTTAAAATGTTGTGACCAGCTACTTGGGAGGCGGAGGCAGGAGACTCGCTTGAGCCCAGGAATTGGAGGTTGTTGTGAGCTGTGATGCCATAGCACTCTACCCAGGGTGACAGCTTGAGGCTCTGTCTCAAAAAAAAAAAAAAAATTTCGTGACTATCAAGAATGGAAAAGCAAGTGTCCAGTGTAGTCAATACGATGCGAAGCTAGTAGATGATCTAATACATGCCCACATAGGAGAAAAACTTCAATTCCAGTTGGGGGGAGGAGAAAGGAGAGAAGGGGGAGAGGAGATGAGGGAGAGCGTAACAGGCGCCATATAAGGGTAGATGACACACCGCTGAGATGTGGGGACACAACTACAATTGGGACTCTACCTAACAAGCACAAACATTGAAACCTAACTGTTTGTACCTTCCCTCACATTAATCTGAAATTTTTTTAAAACCCACAAAAATTAATGAATTATTTATTTAAAAAGTGTTATGAATAAGTGTATTTTCCTGAGAGTAGGGTATATAGGTTTATCACAAGGTTCTTAAACTTCTCACCCTGAACCTGAACCCAAGTTTAAGAACCACTAGTTGATACAAGTTTGTTTCGTTTGGGTTTTTTTTGTTTTTTGTTTTTGAAACAAGGTCTCACTGTGTCACTCAGGGTGAAGTGCAGGGGCACACTCATAGCTCACTACAGCCTCAAATTCCTGGGCTTCAGAGGTCCTCCTACTGCATCCTCCCTAGTAGCTGAGGCTGTAGGTATGTGCCGCCACATCCAGCTGAGAACCACCACTTTACGGAAATGTTAGGCTCAGCCCAGAGGACATTCATTCTATAAACATAGGATTAAGGCTGTGACTTTATTTGGAAAGTTATTTCACCTCCCTCATTTGTAAAAGGTAGATAAGAATAGTACCTACTTCAGGGAGAGGTTTGCTCAGAGGATGGAAGAACTCGTTCCATGGAAGGCGTGCCTGCCAAGAGCTCACGCTCAGTATTACCAAGGAACTTTCCCAACATCTTACAGGAAGTCAGCCATCAGCTGGAAAAGCCAGCCAGGATGCAAGTAATACCATGCCTGTTTAATGCTGTCTCTACCAGTTTAGCAAGACTAAGTTCCCAACACATTTGTCTTTGAGAAATGAAACAGGACTTTTACAGGGATAGGAGGCAAGACTTTAAAAATGATCAAGTGCTAGGGCTCCCGCCTGGGGCTCAATGGGCTAAGGCGCCAGCCACGTACATCTGAGCTGGTGGGTTCGAATCCAGCCTGGGCCCACCAAACAACAATGACGGCTGCAACCAAAACATGACCGGGCGTTGTGGCGGGCGCCTGTGGTCCCAGCTACTTAGGAGACGGAGGCAAGAGACTTGCTTGAGCCCAGGAGTTGGAGGTTGCTATGAGCTGTGATGCCACAGCACTCTACCTAGGGTGACAGCTTGAGGCTCTGTCTCAAAAAAAAAAAAAAAAATGATCAAGTGCTAGGACCCTAAGAGTTGGTAATTCCTAACTACACACCCACAGTAGTTTTCCTGAAATCATTGAAACAAGGGAAAATAATGGAATAAAATAGGTGTACTACTTGACTGAATACCAGGTGGGTGCCTTGGAATAAAGAGAGCCCACTTTTAATAAAGAGAGGCTTTGCTGTGAGCTGTGATGCCATAGCACCCTACCCAGGGTGACAAAGTGAGACAGAGTCTCACAAAAAGTATGTAAGTAAATGAAGAGAGGCATGAGGTTTTTTAAATGCCATGCTGTTCACAGTAGGGCAAACAAGGGAAGCAAGAACAATTTCTTTCCAGAAGAATGAAGTGGAATAATGGGTAGGGCATGAAGGAATCCAGGAGAGAGGTGCCCCAGGTTCTCTGAGTCACCTAGTGGCTTAAATATTTACTGAATCTCCATCAACAGGTGAATGGATAACAAAGTGTGTTATCTCCACACATAGACTTTAATTTACCCACAAAAAGAAATGAAACCCTGATGCAAGCTACCATGTAGATGAACCTTGAAAACATTGTGCCAAAGGAAAGAAGCCAGTCAAAACATACAGCGTTTGATTCCATTTATATATAAATGTTCAGACTAATAATCCTGACATTCTGGGAGGCCAAGGCAGGTAGACTGCTGGAGCTCAGGAGTTGAAGACCAGCCTGAGAAAGAGCCAGACCCCATCTCTAAAAATAGCTGGCCATCGTGGCATAGTCCCAGCTACTCAGGAGGCTGAGGCAAAACAATCACTTGAGCCCAAGAGTTTGAGGTTGCTGTGAGCTATGACACCACAGTACTTTATCAATGGTGGCAAAGTGAGACTCTGTCTCAATCAATCAATCAATCAAATCAAATGTTCAGACTAGCCAAATCTATAGTGATAGAAAGAAAGTAGGTTAGTGATTGTAAGGATAGGTAAATTGGTGTGTGTATTTTAGTTTGTTTCTGTTGCCATAACAGTATATCATAGACCGGGTAATTGATAAAGAAAAGAAATTTATGTAGCTCATGGTTCTGGAGTCTGGGAAGTCTAAGGGCATGATCTGGCCCCTGGTGAGTGCTTTCTTGCTACATCAGAACATGATAAAGGGCATCTTGTGGGTATGAGGGCAAGATTAAGAGAGGCAGAGAGAGCTGCTTTTATAACAAACCCACACCCCTCACAGGAACATTAACCTGTTCATGAGGGTCGAGGGATTAAGTTTCCAACACACGAACTTTTGGAGAACATATTCAAACCATAGAAAGGTGATAGCTAAAGTGTATGGGGTTTCTTCTCGGGGTGATGAAAATTAAATTGATAGTGGTGATGGTTATACAATTCTGTGACTATACTAAAAGTCATTGCATTGTACACTTTATTTTTTTTATTTATATATAGTTTTTTGAGACAACTTTGAGGTTACTTTGTCACCTTGGGTAGAGTGCCCTGGCATCATAGCTCACCATAACCTGTCTCCTCTTGAGCTCAAGTAATCCTCTGGCCTCAGCCTCCGGAGTAGCTGGGACTACAGAAATCCACCACAACACCCACGTATGAATTGTACACTTTAAATGAATGAATGTTATGGTATGTGAATTATAATCTCTTTTTTTTTTGAGACAGAGCCTCAAGCTGTCGCCCTGGGTAGAGTGCTGCGGCATCACAGCTCACAGCAACCTCCAATTCCTGGGCTCAAGCGAGTCTCTTGCCTCCACCTCCCAAGTAGCTGGGACTACAGGCGCCCGCCACAACACCTGGCCATTTTTTGGTTGCAGCCATCATTGTTGTTTGGCAGGCCCAGGGGCTGGATTCGAACCTGCCAGCTCAGGTGTAAGTGGCTGGCGCCTTAGCCCACACAGGCG
>CAUYON010175184.1:0-10588 GCA_963573935.1 Arctocebus calabarensis
AGTCCCAGCTACTCGGGAGGCTGAGGCAAGAGAATCGCTTAAGCCCAAGAGCTGGAGGTTGCTGTGAGCAGTGTGATGCCACGGCACTCTACCCAGGGCGATAAAGTGAGACTCTGTCTCTACAAAAAAAAAAAAAAAGAATCCAAAGTATTTAATTCTGTTATGAGGAGAATTGATGCTAATATATGGTGGGGGAAGAGGTAGTGAAGAGACGGAAGGAGGGAGGGAGAGTGTCATGGTCTATCACACACCTCTTGGAGGCAGGATGCAATTATAAGAGGGACTTTATCTAACAAATGCAATCAGTGTAACCTGGTTCTCTGTACCCTCAATGAATCCTCAATAATAAAAAACAATATTTCAAAGTATTTAGTACAGTGACAGTTATAAATCAAATACTCAATGCTAGTCTGTAGCTCACATGTTATTGTTAACGAAGATCTGAATACTATTGGTAGTTTTAGGAACAAAAGTATGGAGGTTTTGTTTGTTTCTTTTGTTTTATTTATTTATTTGTGGAGACAGAGTCTCACTCTGTTGCCCTGGGTGGAATGCCGTGCAGCAACCTCAAACTCTTGGGCTTAAGCAATCCCCTTGTTTCAGCCTCCCAAATAGCTGGGACTACAGGCACCAGCATAATGCCCAGTTAGTTTTTCTACTTTTAGTCGACATGGGTCTTGCGCTTGCTCAGGCTAGTCTTGAACTCCTGAGTTCAGGCAGTCTACCCATCTTGACCTCACAGAGTGCTAATGATACTGGAATTTTACTCTTCAGTCGGTTCTTGGTCTCGGTGATTCGAAGAATGAATTCGTGGACCACGGATCAGTGGTAAAACAGGATTTATTTACAGAAAAGAATACAGAAGTGCCAGAGCTCCTGACAGAGAGAGAAAACCCACGTCTGGAGAGAAAAGCTCTCTCTGCCTGTCTCCCGACTCTTTGTCTAGGGGTCTATATAGTTGCTCGGGGCCCTCGTAGTTACGTTTAGTGGGGCTTGGTAGTTACATTTAGTGTCTCTGGGACATGTCTGACCTGGCTCTTTGTCTAGTGGTATATATAGTCAGGGGTATATATAGTTGCATGGGGCTCTCAGTAGTTACATTTAGTGGGGCTTGGTAGTTACATTTACCATGTCTGGGACAACATGTCTGGGACATGTCTGGCCCTTGGTAGTTACATTTAGTGTGTCTTGGTAGTTAAATTTAGTGTGTCTTGGTAGGTGCATTTAGCCTGTCTTGGTAGTTACCTTTAGCATGTCTGGGACATCTTGTCTGGGACATGTCTGGCCGACTCCTTGTCTAGGGGTATATATAGTCAGGGGTAGACATAGTTGCATGGGGCCCTCGGTAGTTACATTTAGTGGGGCTTGGTAGTTACACATAGCTTGTCTGGTACATGTCTGGGTTGTGTCTGGGATTGCAAATGAATGGCTACATCCCTTTCATTCCCAGGCCTAGGAAATGGGGCCCCCCTTCCTACTCTCCAGCCTGCTGGTTCCGCTGCTGGCTGCCACTGCACCAACACTGCCATGTCCCCCAGCGCCACGAGCTGGCTGGGATGCCACTTGTCCTGTTCACTAGGATTACAGGTGTGAGCTTCTGCCCGCCTTGTTTCATTTCTTCAGTGTAAGGGTGGTCTTTCTCATAAAAAGTAGGAATTTTACGGGCTTAGATATTTTTGATGCTGATGTTTAATATTTGAACTTGGCTCGATGCTGCACAGGATACATCTACATGATGTTTTTTGCCTTCTGGATATGATTTCACAATACATGGAATACCTCTACCCTGACTGCACACTTGAAGAATGTCCTTTGTTTTTTTTTTTTTTTGAGATAGAGTCTTACTATGTTGCCCTCGGTAGAGTGCTGTAGAGTCATTCCTCCTTGCCTCAGCCTCCTGCATAGCTGGGACTACAGGCGCCCGCTACAACACCCAGCTATGTTTTGGTTGCAGTTGTCATTGTTTATCAGGCTCGGGCTGGGCTTGAACCCACCAACCTCAGTGTATGTAGCCAGCGCCTACTCATTGAGCTATGAATGTCCTAATTTTAATGTTTTTGTAGAAGCTTTTATTATATTTGTTCGTAATGATTACATGTAATTAAGAAACTTAATTTTTCCTAAATGAATGGTCTTATAAGGCCATGTCTCCTGCGTGGTGTATGGAATGGCAGAGTGGCGGCACACTACAATGTATTAAGACTCCACAAGTTTTACAGACTTGTGGGATGAACCATTGTGTTTGTGACTCCTCAAGTTTATTGTTGGGAGGCACTGATTGGCTTTCTAGGTTGGTCAGCTAATGTTTGTTTTAAGAAGAACTGTGTTAATTGTGAAGAACAACATACAGCACAAAAGTTCTGCTATTGATTTCTGACTAATATTTGAAGATAGTAAGTTGTTCTTTTTGTTAATTTATGTTCTTGACTTTGTTCCTCTCACATAGGTGGTATATGATGGACTTTTTGGTACAAATACAAATTCAAAGTTAAGAACATTATCCCTGCAATTTGTGCATCACATTTGTTTAACGTAAGTTTTTTTTTTTTCAACTTAAAGTTTTTGAACTATTTAATTAGAAAGTTTTCAAGTTGCTGGACTGATGAAATAATTCAAGCATATCTTCTTACCTATCTTACCAGAAAGAAATCATGCTTGCTCACCTTTAAAAATTTCAGATTTTAGTGGATTACTTAACTTATTTCAGTTACATCTAAGCATTTTAAATAATTATCTGAAAAGATGTGTAATTATGAGGTTCTTATGTTGCTTTGTGTGTGTGTGTGTTTTTTTTGTTTGTTTTGTTTTTTAAGTTGTCCAGAAATCAAGATTAAGCCATTAGGTCCAATGCTTTTGAATGGCCTCACTAAGCTGATCAATGAATATAAAGAAGTAAGTGATTGGTCTTTTAAATTTTGTCAACATTTTATATTTTACAGTATTTTCTACAATAAATATTTCTGATCTACCTGTTAATGTAGTTAAAGTTTGTTAGTGTTCATTGTTTCTTAACATTTTTATTTGAAGTAGTATAAATTTCAGAAATCACTGCCATTTTTTGCTTTTTTTTAGAAATTAGTGTTAATAAGAGGGGTCTTTACCACTTCTTTAAATGGCATTTTTTCTAGCCAACTGCTTTTTATGCTACTTCTAGGCACTGTGCAAAAAATGAAATCAAAGAAATTAGCTGAATGAGACTATTTGGATTTGGCTTGTATTAGGAAACTGCTAATTCTTAGGGGCTGAGATTTTACTGAGTCAAAATTCTGTCAAAACATGCATTCAGTGAATTTTTGATTCCTTAAGCTGAGTGGAATGAGGATTCCTTGGATTGTAGATTTTTGAATCCTGTTTTTCCCTGCTGTATTTTTCTTACCATTTCCAGTACTTAGGAGAATTTGCTAATAAAAATGGTAAAGTTTTGAGAACTTCAGTTAGCACTATTTTCTTCAGGCTATGCTAAACATGAATGCATGTTTGCAATAGTATAGTGAGATCTAGGTCTTACCATTTGAAGTGAAAATTGAATTTGAATCCTAGTTGTGTTCTTTGAGGAGTTAAATTCCTTGGGCCTTTTTTTCTTTATCAGAAAAATGAAAATAATACCGTACCTTGTTGGATTATTGTGAATTGTCAATGAAGTAATACAAATTGCTTGGCATAGTCGAGGTATATTAGTAGGTGTTAGTGAAAAGCTATTTATTTGTTGTGAAGTTGTTTTTTGAAGGGTGGGTAGGCCTGGTTCTTCCAGCTTCCCCCATTAAATAATCCTTGCATGGTTAAAAGTCTAAGGAATCTTTAAGGTTATTTTTATGGCATAAATAGGTGCTTTGGAGTTATTGGTAGAAATAGAAATGCCTTGGGGCTTTTGGGGAAAAACTATGTGTTTAAAATAGTTTTGAAAGGCCAGATAATCCACACAGCCATAATCCCCTTGTCTCCAGATGATAGCTGTGTGTCTCCTCCACAGATGAATCTATAAGAGTGGCCATTTCAGTGTGGAAGGGTGAATGCTAGGTTAAATGTATAAAATTCCATTACCAGAGTTTGTTATTGTATTTTGAGTTATCAGGACTGTGGATTTTCATAAAGCCATGTAAAATTCTATCATCATCTTAAGGAGGGAACCTTGCTAATTCACATGGTAACTGTGATCCCTTTTATTTTTTTATGGTCTAAGATGTAAGAGGAAGTTGTTTATTATAGTCCACATTTTTAGAAAATCACACCACAACTTATTGGAATTTTGGTAAGAGAGGGAGAATTCTAGTCTGTCTGAACAGTGATGAATTTTCTCTTGCATTAAACTGTTTTCCTAATGCCTTAAAGATAATTACTGGCATTTGCAAGCCCCATGGTCCTAAAAGTATCTTGAACTCAGCACTAGCTAAGAGAAACCTTTCTTTTATATGATAATTGCACTTTCCTTTTGGAATGAGTTAGGGATGCTAGGTTTCATTTTGTTTTCCCTTTCAGTAGTATGACAGATTCTGGGTTCGGAGGCTGTTGTTGTACAGATGCTAATATGTAGTTAGGCAGAGTGAGACCTGGGTTTGACAGGGAGTAAAATAATGCATGTAACTTTAGCGAAAAGGTTTTGCTGTTTACTGTATTTTTTGTTTTGTCTGTTTTTTGTTCTTTCTTTTTTTTTCTTTTCTTTTTTAATTTCAAGGACCCTAAACTACTGTCAATGGCATATTCAGCTGTTGGAAAACTCTCCAGGTGAGTAAATTCTTTTTTTAGTGAGAGATACCCTGTTGGTAAATTGAGAAAAATTATGTGGCATTTAATAATGGATGGAGAAAAAATTTGTTGTGATTCTGACAGGAAATGCATTTGGTAGTCATTTAGTAATCAGAGGTTGTTCAGAACCGTCTTCTTTGTAGTAGGAAAAAGATGTGAGCCATTTTAGTTAACATATGTCACTATGTTAAATGGCAGTCTTGAAATGAGATTTTGAACCAAATTGTGTCATGGTGGGTTACCTTTTTTTGTACCCTAAGACATTTGATCCACGTTTAGTGTTTTTGTTGTTACTTCTTCCTGTCTTTATAATCCCAGCAATTGAGGTTTTTCTAGTGATTCTTTTTTCTGATAGTGTTTATGCTTCTCAGTATTCCTGTTTCTAAAGACAGTTTTTCCCCTTGTGCTCAGTATGATTTTCTCGTTCCAGTTCCTTGTGGTTTCAACTTCCTTCATTACATTTCAAAGCAGGGAGACAGAGGCGGAGCCTCCTCTGGGGCAGCATGTGAGGCTTCTGCCCTAGCGCAGGTTTTGTATTGGCCTGGGTAGTAGACTAGGTCTTGTTCTCTCAAGTGAGGGAAGGACCTCCAGGCTTCAGAAGAAAGCCGCCCTAGGTCAGCTGCTGGAGTGCAGGGCTGTTGGCGGAGCTTGTTCCTCATCTCTTGGTACCAAGTAGCAAAGCCCTCGTCACAATGGCGTTTAGTTTCAATTATAATTTTGTCTTAGTTATTTTCTTCGTGTTAAAATCAGAAATGTTAACTGAATGCATGGAATGTTATAGAGGGATTATCTGGAAAATATGTATATTAAGGTTTTTTTTGATTAGACAGTTGGAGAATTAAATATTGACTTTTAATATTTAATTAAAATATTAAATATATTTGACTCTTGGGCAGCGCCTGTGCTTCAGTGGGTGGGGCACCGGCCCCATATACTGAGGGTGGCAGGTTTGAACCGGGCCCCGGCCAAATTGCAACAAAAAATAGTTGGGTTTTGTGGCAGGCGCCTGTAGCCCCAGCTACTCAGGAGGCTGAGGCAAGGGAATCGCCTAAGCCCTGAGTTGGTGGTTGCTGTGAGGTGTGACACCATGGCACTCTATCAAGGATGATAAAGTGAGACTCTGTCTCTTAAAAAAAAATTTTTTTTTTGACTCTTGGGGAAGATAATGTAATGATGCTAATAATTGAGTTCAAAGATAAAAATGTGATTTCAGGAAGTTTGTGTTTAGTTTTGTTTTCTCCCTTGTTTTGTTTCATGGACATTTCTGATGGTAATGATACTCTTATATTCTCTTACAGTCGAATGCCCCATTTATTCACTAAGGATATAGCTCTTGTGCAGCAGCTTTTTGAAGCCCTGTGCAAGGTAGGGAAACAGCTGGAAAGTGTATGCTTTCTGTATTGGATGCTCAGCTGGAAACTCAATAGGAAGGGAAACACTGTTTTTATCCTTGGTATAGGAAGAGCCTGAGACTCGACTTGCTATTCAGGAAGCATTATCTATGATGGTTGGAGCTTATAGCACTTTGGAAGGAGCACAGCGAACCCTCATGGAGGCACTGGTGGCTTCATACTTAATAAAGGTAGGTCTGTGTGAACTACAGTACCTACTAATATACACATTTCACATTTTTAAGAACAAAATTTGAATTGTTTTTCTCCTTAACTGTTTTTGATATTCTAGAGGAATACTTGCTTTCACTTAGTCTGTGATTTATGGTCTATTTTTAATTCTTCAAGGTGAAAATTTGATTTTAGGGCAGAAGTAATACTAGTATTCATAGTGATGTTTCTGTTTAGAGCCTTTCACGTGGGAAAACTTTTTAATGCCCTGTTCTCCAAGTAGGAAGTGTTTTATCTTCTTAACCCATAGCTGAGCACTTTATTCCATTGTGGGTAGAATTCTATACGTAACTTTGTCAGAGAAAATCAGAAGAGTGAAAAACAAAGTCCATATGTCAAAGTGAATTTGTAAGAAGTAAGCCTGTATTGTCATACATGCTCTTCTTTCTAGTCCTCTTTCTTTAGTTTTCATGGGAGTTTGTAGATTTTTGAATTATCTAGATGACCCGTATCTAGATGTATATGTTATCTACACATATACTAATATATCTATTATTCGATATAGCATCTAATATGTATATTAGGTATATTAGTATCTAATACATTATTAGGTATATTATCTAGTACATTATTAGATACTAATATTAGATATATTAGATACCAATATATTATTAGATACTAATATAACTAATATATTATTTTGTATATTATATATTTTATATACATACATACATCTACATCTAGATTACTAATAAATAATATATTATTTAATGTGTAAATAATATGTTATTAATAAATTAATTATATTATTACTAATAAATAATGTTATTTAATATGTATGTGCTTTAGTCAATTCTTTGTCCTCCATTTTTAGGAGTAGAAAGAGAGGGAGATGGGAAGAGGGAATGATGTCACAAAGTATTGGTGAGATTAATATAAATCTCGTCCTACTGAAATTAAGCTAATACACTTTAATACATTTATATTGAAGGAATTATTAAAGATTCTTAAAGGGTGTCTAGTTTCTATTAAAAGAGGATAGGATTAAATTATTCTATTATACACATTCAGAAAACTTACTCTATAGAAAGTCCTATGGTCAAATGCTCCTGGTATCCATTGCTCATAGTTCATGGTCATATATATCATGGATAAAAATGGTTAGGCTTCCTTGGAAGCTAGAATAGAATATCTAAAACATTGGCTACGTAACCTTACAAGAGCATGTGATGCTTGTATAAATAAATGCCTGTAGATGCCTGTTCTACTCATGCAGATGAAATCATGTAACAATATTACCAAGCTGGTGGTACCCGTAGCTCGTGGGTAGGGCGTCGGCCATATGAACCCACTAGTGGGTTCAAACTCAGCTCAGGCTAGCTAAACAATCATGACAACTGCAACAAACATTGTGGCAGGTGCCTGTAGTCCCTGCTACTTGGGAGGCTGAGGCAAGAGAATCGCCTAAACCCAAGAGTTTGAGGTTGCTGTGAGCTGTGATGCCACAGCACTCCACCCAGGGTGACAGCTTGAGACTGTCTGAAAACAAACAAACACAACCAACCAATATTACCAAGCCAAGCTGCTTTCTTTTCACAGTCTGTATTTAAAGCAACTAAACTCTAGGGTAACCATATAATTGAGAATATTCCTTAATATTGATGCTGTTTAATGTAGTTCAAGGAGTGTAAAATAGCCAGAACACCAGAATGAGTGGGGTGGTAGGTATTTCTTAATGTCTCTGTTATCTCACATATTTTATAGGCTAGAGGAATGACCTAGAGGGAAGGTGCATCTTACTCTTGTTTTATTTAAAAAAAAAGGAAAAAAAGAAAAAATATTAGAAGATAAATGAAAATAAAGGTTCAGGGTCAGTAAGGTCTCAAGCTATTTTGCTAGTTGAACTTTGTATTCATAGAATATTAATTTAAATTAATTGAATATATTTATGTAGTTGAAACTTTCTTTGAAGTCAGTTTTAATTTTGAGCTAATCCGAGAACACAGGAATTTTGTTTAAAATTTGTGGGGATTTCAAGTAACCTGTGTGATCCCTACAAAATAATCTGAATTTCACTCATGTCGCTGGTAAGCTTGAGAGTTAGGTAGCTGGAGCTAGTGGCCAGAAACTGCCACAGAGAACCTTCGTCCCAGGGTTTGGGCTGAGGATATGCATGTACAGAAGGTTTTATAGCTGTGGTCTTTGTGGCTTTTCCTGTTTTACTTAGAGGATCCCCTTAAATCATAAAAGTACTTGTTAAGAAATGCCACTATCCAGAAGACTTTTTTTTTTTTCTTTTTGGAGACAGAGTTTCACTTCTTCGCCCTCGGTAGAGTGCTGTGGTATCACACAGCTCACAGCAACCTCCAACTCCTGGGCTTAGATGATTTCTCCTGCCCCAGCCTCCTGAGTAGCTGGGACTACACATGCTTGCCACAACGCCCAGCTATTTTTTTGTTGCAGTTTGGCTGGGGCCAACTTCGAACCTACCACCTCGGTATATGGGACCGGCCAGCGCCCTACCCACTGAGCCACAGGTGCTGCCCTAACCAGAAGACTTTTAAACAATATGATTAAAGATTTTGAATAAATTATTTGTCTAGATTTTATTGATTTAGACACATACTTATTGAAATGTCAACTTAAAATTTTGATTTGTTTACAGTTAGGATGACTTATCTTGACTGGAATGAATGACTGGTTATTGAGTTTGCTTTCTATTTTTGATGGGGTCTTTGTATGTTTGTATTGAATAGCCTGAAGTTCAAGTTCGACAGGTGGCTGTGAAATTTGCCAGCACAGTGTTTCCTTCAGATCATATACCTTCCAGATATTTGCTCCTATTGGCTGCAGGAGATCCGTAAGTTTCAAAGGATGTTAATTTGAATTCTTTTTATTTATTATGTATTTGTTTTAAGACAGAGTCTTATTTTGTCACCCTTGTTAGAGTGCAGTGACATCACAGCTCATAGCCACCTCAACTGTTGGGCTTAAGCCATTCTCTTGCCTCAGCCTCCCAAAGACTTCAGGTGCTCACCACTGTACCTGGCTATTTTTAAAGAGGTCTGGCTCAGGCTGGTCCTTGAACTAATGAGCTCAGACAATCCACCCACGTTGCCTTCCCAGAGTGCTGGGATTACAGGCATGAGCCACTGTGCCTGGCCTTGGATTCTTTTTAAATTTATGTGAAAATTACTGAAGTTTCTGTTGTTTGCTATATTGGTCTGTGAAATTTAGAAGCAAATTTATTAAATAGTTAAAAGTATGGCTTTGATATGACCATGGTAATAGATAATATAGAAAAATACTTATGAAATGGTTAAGGATAAATTAGGTAAATTATGTGACTGTGTATATAATTACTTATATCTCTAAAAACAGGCTCTGTATAAGGAGAAAAAAAGGTTAATGAAGATTTAACGTTTTGAATATTTTATTATGTTGATAGAGTATCATTGTCTATCTAATAAGATTTTTAGGTCAAGTATATATATTGAATTTTCTCTTAGTAAGTTATATCACTGCATGTCTATAGCCGATGATGCACTTTCTAAAATGTTTAAATGGTTCTGAAATTGGGACATGCCTTGTAGAACATGCCTTTAAAAGTCATATGTACATACAATGAGGTATATACAAGTTAAAATGACTCCTATCAAATCTATAATATATCTTATTGTCAACCACATCTTGAAACCTATGAAGCCCTGTTATATATTTCATAATATCAAAACATTACTGCATTTGATATTTAGAATTTTTGAATCCTTTAAGTGAGATACTCATATTTTTTTTTCTTTTTTGACATTGGGGATAGCCTTACCTTGTGGGGGGCGGGGATAAAAGGCCTCCTTCATACTGAGGAATAGTTTAAATAAAATTATGCATCCCTTTGATGATTTGAATACCCTTGTCCATAAACTTATGGTCCATTTTTAGAAAATGGGTGATAACTTGATAATTGTTTTAATAGTCCAGTTGGCCCAATTATATCCCTTGCATGCCATTTATTTTCTTTCCTATCAATTATATATATATTGCTATGATTTATTTGTTTGGTATTTTAATTGGATATCACATGTTATTGAGAGGCTCCAATTTTTCACTTGTGATCTTGGCTGCTGCTTCTCATCTAGTGCATTTAGATTTTTTTTTTTTTAATAATTTTATTGAATCATAATTATGTACATTGGTGCAATCACAGGGCACGATTCATATACATTCAGAAATATTTTGATCATACTGTTACAGATATCCTTCATGGCATTTCCTTGATCACTATA
>CAUYON010175187.1:0-21681 GCA_963573935.1 Arctocebus calabarensis
TTTATATAGTGATCAAGAAAATGCCATGAAGGCTATCTCTAACAGTATGATCAAAATATTTCTGATTGTATATGAAGCACATTCTGCCCTATGATTGCACCAATGTACACAATTATGATTTAATAAAATTATTAAAAAAAAGAGAACATTGCAGGATGCTTACTGATTGTGATTGTGTTATGATTTCTTTAGAAAATGAATTGAATAATAATCATTAATAACAATATAATCATTATGAAATTAAACTGCAATATTAGATAAATAAAGAAATGTGCACCCAAAAGGCATGAAAATTTTATATTGAATATCAAAGTGATTCATAATGAGACTGAAGATGATATTGTAACATCTTTAAAGCAGAAACTGTTGAAGGCCTGGAGATTGTTTTTCCTGCTATCTGAAATCCATAATCATGATACAACCTTTTCCTTCTCCATTACTGTAATGGAGAAAATAATCTCAGCATAATCAATGGACAATAGAAGTTTTTTTTATCAAAACAGGTATTGCCATTATTAGGTACATCACACATGTTAAGAGAAGATGCTTACATTCTAATCACCGCCACTCCCACACATGATTTATGTATGGCTAGTGATCATTTTTGATAGTCTCTATTAGCATCCCATGTATGGAGATTTCATATGAATATTCTTATTTTCCTGAAAATATTGTCTGTGATTGAAAAAGAGAAGATAAATTTCAGATGACAATCCTAGAGAATTTAAGCATCAGAATTCATTTACTAAAATAAAACATTAAATTCCATTAATATGCATTAAATTATATTAGGAGATGATAGGAACCAGTGTAGGGTCAAGAGGACACTTTTTGCCGTAGGAATTTTTTCCCTATCCTGGGAATATTTAGCACTGGACTAGATTTAAATCCAGAAGAATCCATTTTCTAGACATGATCATTCATTACCCAAATACCTGAGGAGCCTCTTTCCTTTGCAGATTCTGCCTTTCAGACTGAAATCTAAAATACTCACCTGACTACATCTGTTTTCAGATTGATAGTTTCAGTGTGATAGTTTAGTTAGTCAGTGTATGTATAGAAGTAAAGCAGGAAAACCCTGAGATAAACTTTTGAAATTCTGTGATCTGACCTCTCCACAGAACTGCAATCCCATCTTCAATCTTCTTATATAGAATAATTGGCAACCTAAAAGTTTGTATTCTGTAAAAGTAAGTTTCACAATGGATGGAGAAATTGTCTTTTCTAGACAAGCAAACACTAAAGGAATTTTTCATGACTACACCTGCCCTACAGGCAATACTCGGAACACAACAGATACCCAATAGTGTACAATTATTTAAATCAAACCCCAAAGTCACAAATATCATAAAGGAATAGTATAAGAGGCAAAACAGAGCAATAAGGTACTACTCAACTGGATGAATTGATTAACACTCCATGTATCATTTCTATCACTTAACATTAAGAATCTGAATGCTGGAGGCACAGCATGGTGGCAAACAGGATAGACGATTAGCTCAGCTCTCCCAGAACAGGTGAGAGTGAGTGGGCTAGATAATTCCCAGTGGGGAATATTGGTGTAGACAGGCAGTTTGGGGTGTGCAGCAAAGTGGTGGATTGGTGGACTCCAAGTGTAATCCTGAGCTGCGGAGACTGCCAGAAAAATTTCTGTGCAGCTGTTGAAGTGGTGGGCTGCAGTAGTGGTAACCAGCCCCTCCCCCTTGGAAGACTACAATTCCCAGTTTGTGGGGAAACTAGGTGTTGTGTGGAAAAATTGGTGAAGTGTGGACTCCTGAGAGGAGTTTGGCATCAGATAGGGGTGCCATCTGGAGGGGCACAGCCGATGCTAGGCGGCTGGAAAACCACTCAGGCAGGAAGCTTCCCAGTCAGGAAGCAGAAATTTTGTTCTGAAACAAAATATATTTTGAAATTTCAGAAAGGGCCTACTACCACAGGCACCGTTTTGCACAGGCCAGGTGCAGCAATTTGAGTATTAACTGCAGGCAGCCATCCTGCACCCAAAGCAGGTCTAGTATACCCCACACTTCACAAGAACTGTTGCAGGGAGAATTTGTGAAACCTGCTTGTGAAGACTTTTTTTTTTTAAATTGGTGGAATCAACAACTCGTAGGGGTCTAAGTGCCAAGCAGGTAGCCAGGCAACTACCAAAAACTGTAAACTGTGAATTGAGGATAAGCCTGGGAACCACTCATGGCACCACCTGGTATCCAGAAAGTATATTGCAATATAAACATATTTCTATTAAAGTTGATCCCTATGGCTTACATATAGTCATGTTTTATATATGTGAGTGTATGTGTATATCTATATATGTGTATATATATATATGAATAATATTTTTGTTGGTGGTGCCTTTTTTCTTTGCTCGTTCTTTTTGTTCTTTTGCATTTTTTCCTTTTCATGTAGGAGTTATTGTTAATTTTTTAAAAAATTATTATTAATACTATTTTTTTTCTTTTCCTCTTTTTCTCTTCTTATGGTTGCTGACAGTGCTTACATCAGACTATTAGATTTTTTTTTGTTTTTTAAAAATTTTCTTTTATTATTATTATTTTTTAAATTTTCTTTATTTTGTTTTGTCTGATTGTTTATTTGTTTCTGATTGTCTGTGCATATGTGTGTTTGTGTGTCTGGTTGCTTTTTTTGTTTATTTGCTCATTTTGTTTCAATGTGTCTTGTGTTTTGCTAAATCCTCAGGTTGGCTATTTTCCCTAACTCCAATTTTTACACTCAAGAAGAACAAGGGTGAATGGGAGATGATGACTGACTGGAGCCAGCTTTCAACAGAAGCTCCAGTCCAGAGGGAGAGATAACAGCCAGAAAGAACCCAACAAAGCTGAAGGGTGGGAGCCAAGCTGAGAGAAGAGATAGATAATTGCACGTTTTCTTTGCTGAGGCAAGCTGCAACTCCAAGGAAACAAATTTCAGATACAGAGTTCATCCCAAAGAAAAGGTGTCTCTGTCTCCTCTCCCAAGAGAGTTGCTTGCTTGCTGTGGGACCTGTACTACTGAAGTTCTCTTCTCTCACCCCACCAGAGGGACTTGCTGGAAGTTGGGACTCCTTCTCTAAAGAGCCCCTGCTGTGAGCTAGGAATTCCCTTGTCTGGCAGGAAGTTTGAACAAATATTTTCTCTGTCACTTTGAACTTCCAGTCTATCCTTCCCCTCTTGCCTGGTGGTCTAGAAGTCCAACTCCTGCAGAGATTCAGTGTCTGACCTGGCTCTGAGAAAGTGTATCTCAGCAGCGGATGGAGGCTTGGGTCTCCACACAACAGGTGGAGACTCAGGAACTGCTGAGGTGTGTGAACCCAAGTGGAGACACTTCCCACGCAACATCAGCATTATTAGAGCAATCCTCCTGGGGTCTAATTTCAGAGACTCACCTCCCAAACTTGGTGGTCTGCCAGAGGGAACTAGATCTTGCCCTATAGGGATACCAGAGCTGCAGAACAGTGCAGCAAAGGTACAGTGGCTGAGGGAGAAATACATTTGCTGTCTGGATATGCTCAGGTTTAGATTAAGCTCAGGTGGAACACTCCCCGGTTGCCATTGAGTACCTGAGGCAGGAAGGCTTCAGCTCCCCCTGCTGGCTGGTGGCAGAGGATGGTAGCTAAGAGGAGGAGGCATTGACTTTACTTTGACTCTGGCAGGCACAAAGCCCTACCACATTTACCTATTGGACAGAACTGGGCCACAGAGACTCAGGTAACAGAGACTAGAGGTGGGGTTATCAGAGATGGGGTTACCAGAGTCTGGTGGTGAAGGAACAGCAAGGTGGGAAAAGAGGCATCAGCTCCCTTGGCCCAAACCTTATGCTGGATGGGGCTTTCTGACTCCTGGGAGCACTGGAGCAAGCCCAACATTCACAGTGGCAAAAGGATTAAAAATGTCCACTGGACTTTTGAAAAATTTGACACCCAAAATAATACCAGGTTTATCACTACTCTCGATTAATGTAGAATGGCTTAAATTGCCCTACAAAGAGGCAAAGATTGGCTGACTGGATACAAAAACTCAGGCCAGGTATCTTCTGCATACAAGAATCTCATCTTACCTTAAAAGATAAATATAGACTCAGAGTGAAAGAATGGTTATCTATATTTCAGGCAAATGGCAATCAGAAAAAAGCAGATGTTGCAATTTTATTCACAGATACACTAGGCTTTAAACCAACAAAATTAAGGAAAGACAAGGATGGTCACTTCATATTTGTTACAGAAAACATTCAACATAATGAGATTTCAATCATTAATATTTATACACCCAATCTAACTGACATGAGCAACTTCATTTTCTCCAGCACTATCATAGCCTCCACTCCCTTGCCCCTTTCCCCATATTCATGTGCTATAATTGAGTTATACCTTTCATATAAAAGCTATAAATTAGTTTCATAGTAGGGTAAGTACATTGGATACTTTTTCTTCCATTCTTGAAACACTTTGCTAAGAAGAATATATTCCACCTCCATACATGAAAACATGAAAGATGTAAAGTCTCTGCTGTATTCCTTGATCACTTCTAAGAGTTTTGTAGTAGAATCCCTGGTTAATCCAGATATACAATCATGTCATCTGCAAAGAGTGAAAGTTTGATCTCTTCTAACCCTATATGGATACACTTGATCGCCTTTTCTTTCCTAATTGTAATGGCTAAAACTTCCATTACATTGTTAAAGAGCAGTCAAGACAATGGGCAACCCTGCCTAGTTCCTGATCTGAGTGGAATGATTTCAATTTAACTCCATTCAATATGAAATTGGCTATGGGTTTGCTGTAGATGGCCTCTATCAGTTTAAGAATTGTCCTTTCTCTATCAATTTTCTTAAGTGTTCTGATCCTGAAGGGATGCTGGATATTATCAAAAGCTTTTTCTGCATCAATTGAGAGAATCACATGGTTTCTGTTTTTTATTTTTTATTTTTATGTGGTGAATTATATTTATAGATTTATGTATATTGAACCAGTCTTGAGACCCTGGGATAAAACCCACTTGGTCATGTTGTATAATTTGTTAGTTGTGTTGCTGCATTCTGTTCGCTACAGATTAATTCTGTGAGTGTAAGTTTGTAGTGTTTGTGAATTAGAAGGGAAAAAGCCTGGATAGAATTCCATAGTGGCTAGACATCTGATCACATAGGAGGCAGAGCCTGTAGGCAGGTTTCTGTATATCTCAGAATTTCCAGACTACTCCCTAAAGATGGATGACTGCCTCCAGATGATCTGTTAAAGGTCAAGTATTGTATCTACCTTATCCCTCGGAGTTCTGGTTTTTGGTTTGTTATTTTTAATTACATAGTATAAGAATAATTTTAGATAATGGTTATTGGCTAATCAGTAGACATCCTGCTGCCAGATGGTTAGGGCCTGAGTCTTGGGATTTGAGTCATTAGATTATTGATTAATGGTGTGTATGTGCAGTTTTGCTACTTGTCTAAGAGAGCGGTAGCCTCCCTTTTTATCCAATATTTCAGATGTTTGCTTAGCCTCTGCAACACCACTTCATGCATCATTCATGCAACATCTTTGTACAGTCATCAGGACATACTTCATGAGGACAGCAACCAGCTTCCTTGAGATTGCCTTCCTGTTTGAGCGTGTACAGCTTAAGGTAAGCTTGGTACATTGAAACTGAAAGGAAGAACATCACTCCATAAGTATGTGAGGCTTTTGGCAAAAGAAAAGGGAAAAATGGGAAACTCTCAATCCTTGCAGGATCAGTGTGTGGGTTTTTTGAATACTTTATTAAAAACCACTGACACTACTGTTAAAAGCAAGACTTTACAAGGGCTGTTTCAGGTAGTGGCTAAGCACTGCTATTGGTTTATGCCAGAAAAGAAAAATCAGTTAAATTTAAAAATATGGAGGAGTGTAGGTAAGGTACTTAGAAGAGTGGTACACCAGAGAGGTGAATGTATAAGTAGGGATATTTTGGGCTGCTTATCATTTAGTTACCGTCACTTTGGAACCTTTACAATGTAGCTCTGAAGTTGAAGGTTTTGAAGATTCCCACCTCCAACCTCCTGAAGAGGGATGTAGGTTTGAGGAACCTATATATGATGAGTCTATGAAAAGCCCCGATATAAAAGAAATTCCAGAGAAAGAGCAGAGTTAAAGCCACTCTGATTACGCTATTACCAATTTCTCTGATAGTGAGGAGGCTAGTGATATCAGAAAAATATTAACTCAATGTTTCCAAGTTATCAAAAAATGATACTTGGAGACTCCTAAGAAAATTTTTCCAGCTTTAAAGGATGAACCTGTAGTTCCAACTGCCCTTCCTCTTCATCTGGTATGTTACCCATCAAGGACAAACCCTCCAGACATGCATATTGTTACCAAAATTTATTTCCTGTTGACCCGGCAACTGTTAATATAGTTCAAAATGCCAAGTCTTCGTCATTGCCTTTACAGGTTGCTAATACTCCTTTAAATAATGCTTTGGCTTTTCCTGTAATAAGAGAAACAACTGAAGATGGACAAGTCCAAACTAGCTATGCCCATGTTGAAATAAAATTTTTTTTAACAAGTGAAAAGTTTATTAAGAATTAAACAAAGGTATGATGTGATATAGTACAAGCAAGACACTCAAGATAGGTATAATAGTACTACTCACACAAAAACTTAAATTTCACCTCAAAAAAAATCACAAAAGAGAAAGCAATTTCACTGTTATAAAGTAAGATGTTTCATGCAAAGTATTAACTCTGCTCCCCCAAAGCCCAAGTTCCCAACAAACAAAAATCTATCTGAGAATACTGCTATGCTAACATATTAACTACAGTAGAATCATTCTTGGGAAAACAGTAATTAAGCAATGAATTAAATGAAATAACAAAGTTCAAACTATCATAGACCACAATGATTTTACAAGACAAGCAATTCCAGAAATCTTATAAACAATTAAAAAAAAGAAGAAATATTTCAATATCATTCTACTTGATCTGGATACACCTGATATTGAAATTGGGGGAAATATATTGTTATAAAGGGAAATTAGATGATTTCTTCTTAGTGCTGGATTTGGGGCTGAATATTTCTCTACAAGGGTCCTTTCCAAATCCTGAATTTTCCTGACTAGTTTCTTCATACCGATCATTGTCATCTATGTTCCCCTTTTTCTTCCTCCTCACTACAAATTCTAATTTTTTAATTAGTAGATATCGTCTGAAACAGTTTTAGGTTTATAGAAAAATGAGAGGGAGTAGGGAGTTCTCATATACCTCCTCCCTGCTCCAGTTTCTCCTGTTAATACTTTGCATTGGAATGGTGCATTAGTTACATACAATTGGTGAGCCAAGATCAACACCTTATAATAACTAAGTGCATAGTTTAAATCAGGGTTCGTTCTTGGTGGTGTGCATCCTGTGCCCTAGACAAGTGTGTAGTGACATGTGTCCTCCACTGCAGTGTCCTCCGGGACGGTTTCACTACCCTAAAAACCTCTGCGCTCCACCTGGCCACCCGTCCCTCCGTCTGAACCCCTGGCAACCCCTGATCTTGTTACCGCCTCCATAGTTTTCCTTTTCCAGAATGTCTTGCAGGTGGAGTCCTTCAGTATCCAGCCTTTTCTGGTTAGCTTCTTTCCCTTAGTAACGTGCATTTACTCTTTCTGCATGTCTTCTTGTGCCTTGAGAATTCATTTATTTTTGTCACCTAATATTCTACCGTCTGGATGACCTCAGTGTGTGTGACCCTCCATCAATGGCAGGGCTTCTTGGTTGGTTACTTCCAAGTTTTGGCAATTATATTGCAGGTTTTTGTGAAGCCCTAAGTTTTCCATTCATTTGGGAAATACCAAGGATCATTTGGTGAACACGTTTGATTTTGTAAGAAACTGCCAGAGTGTCTTCCAGAGTGGCATTTGTAACCTGGCTGGATGAAATTTTCTGTTGTTCCACATCCTCTTGGGCATTTGGTGTTGTCAGTGCTGGGATTTTGGCCATTCAAACAGACATGAAGTGGGCTGACTTTTTACTCATACTCAGATGTATTATCTCCGTATCACTGTGAGAAATGCATTTCACACTACTATTAATGCAACATAATGCTATTATCATACGAGGTCCAGGTAAAGAAAGACATTGGGAACAAGAGAACAAGCTTTTACATTAACTCTCATGTTGGTACTAATAACAGCAATAGTAGCAAATTGTGAGTAATTTTCAAGTTTATTTTGAAAACAAATGCCACCAAGAGGACATTCACAAGACATAGTTCTGATGAATGTGCATAAGAATTACACTCAGAAGCCTTAAGGGACTTTGCTAAATCATTGCCTCACAGTTCCCTCCAGAGAATTTTGGTTTTTGAGCTGCGCTGATTCTATGTTTAAGTTTTTAATTTGTGTATGTTTAAGGTGTACACCTGGTTCAATATATGTAGTCACTGTGAATAATCACCACAATCAAAATAATTAGCACATTCATCACTTCTCAGAGTTACCTTTTTCGTGTGTGAATGGTGAAAACACTTGAGATCTACCCTCAATAAATTTCCAGCATACGGTGAAGTATTGTTACCTGCAGTCAGCATGTTATGTGTTAGATTTCCAAACTTACATGTCTTGTGTAACTGGAAGTGCACACTTTGCCCAGCACCTGCGTGTTTCCTGCAGCCCCACGCCAGGAGCCAGCATTCGCTCTGTGAGTGTGAGTCCGGCTACTTTATGGATTCCACACCTCTGAGATCACGACAGATCCAGAGTCTGTCTTGATTCTGGATTGAGATTTCCCGGTGTCTTTTTGCAGGTCTTTCAAGTGGCATATGTCATCATTAAAGCAGCCAATGCCCCTCGACCGGGTAACTGGATTTTGGAACGTTCTGTGGATGGCGTGACATTCAGCCCCTGGCAGTACTACGCAGTCAGCGACACGGAGTGTTTGACGCGCTACAATATAACTCCAAGACGGGGGCCGCCCACGTACAGGGCCGATGACGAAGTGATCTGCACCTCGTATTATTCTAGACTGGTGCCGCTTGAGCACGGAGAGGTACTGTGCCCGCGGTGGGCCCCGCTATGCGTCAGGGCGCCGCTCAGATGTTCCAATACCAGTCGTAAGAGCCAATGTTAAGGCTGGGTGCGGTGGCTCACGCCTGTGGTCCTAGCACTCCAGGAGGCTGAGGCGGGTAGATTGCCTGAGCTCAGGACTTGGAGACCAACCTGAGCAAAAGCAGGACCCCGTCACCACTAAAAACAGAAAAACCAGCCGGGTGTTGTGGCTGGGACTACAGCTGTCTCAATAAAAAAATAAGTAAATAATCCAAATTAAACACTCAAAATTGAGCCCTCTCAATCCAAAGAGCAAAGATCTTTAGTGTAACTATCTGACTCTCTTTAAAGGAGCCTTAAATGTGTCTGTCGTGATTACCTTCATAACCAATATCGTCCCCATGTCGGTGTCTTGGCCCGGCTGTGCTTTAATGACTCCATCACTTCCTACTTCAGAGCTCTCTCTGGTGCCACTAAGGCAAGGACAGTTCTTAAAATACCAAGGAGGGAGCTAGTGCCTCTGAGAGGCGCAGTTGCCAACTTTCTCTGTGAAGTTCTTCTCACTGGGACACGGCTCTGGAAGTGGCATAGCCGAGTGCTAGATGTGCCCAGATTGTACCCACTGCACGGAGGTCAGCGTGTGATAAAAAATAATCCATTCTTTAGCAGCATCTGCTTGATGAGACAAAAGATAAAACCACAGAAACTCGAGTGCTGTGCGTGGCGGGCTCTCTGCAGCAAGCCCTGCCCTGTTCCCAGGGCGGAGAGTAAGAGGACAGGTGTCACTGAGGCACCCTTTCCTCTTCTCCCCAGCCTATTCTGACCATTTAGCATTTGCTTCAGAGAAGTCATTAGTCTGACGTTAAAATATCCTCACCACCCTGGGAGACGGGGTGAAAAGATTTCCAGTGCTCTCTGAGACCCTGACATGGAAAACTTCAAGAAACTATGAAAACATGTTGAGATCATGGTAATTCATGAGTCGTTAAGAAATGTTAAACAGATGTTTACAAGAAACTAGTTGCTTCGCGTTGACTTTTAGTAGATAGATGGTAACTTTGTAAAGATTATGCCCTGATGTTAGACAAATTGGGCTATAGTTTGGCATGCTTGAAGCTGACATGTGTTTATTCCCATGACTTTTCCTCAGATTCACACATCCCTGATCAATGGCAGGCCAAGTGCTGACGACCTTTCCCCCAGGCTGCTGGAATTCACGTCTGCACGGTATATACGCCTGCGCTTACAGCGCATTAGAACACTCAACGCAGACCTCATGACCCTGATTAGCCACCGGGAGCCCAAGGAGGTGGACCCCATTGTCACCAGACGAGTGAGTACAGGGCAGCCCATCTGCCACCGTGAGTGTATTTTGGTTAAGAGAAATACTCTGGCTCTGTGCCTGTGGCTCAACGGGCTAAGGCACCACCACATACACCGGAGCTGGCAGGTTCGAATCCAGCCGGGTCCGGTCAAACAACAATGACAACTACAACCAAAAAATAGCCGGGCGTTGTGGCAGGCGCCTGTAGTCCCAGCTACTTGGGAGGCTGCGGCAAGAGAATCACTTGAGCCCAGGAGTTGGAGGTTGCTGTGAGCTGTGATGCCACGACACTCTACCCAGGGTGACAGCTTGAGGCTCTGTCTCAAAAAAAAAAGAGAGAGAGAAATATTCTTTCTTCTCTCCTTTTCTGCTCTCCCCCTGCCCCACCCAGGTTCACCTTTTTTTCTTCTTATCTCTTAGATTCTTATTTTCTTGGAGATTGTTAGATTTCATTTGTTACAAACGCTGCCTTTGTACTAAGTGGTGGCTCTGGCATCCCCTCGGGCCCCTCACCCCTGGCTGTGCCCTGTGCTCCCAGGACTCAGAGTTGTGGTTGTTTCCACGCCAGCTGTTCTAACAGACGCCTGTTGGTGCCTTGTGATGTTAACTTGTGTTTCTCTGATGATGAATGTTGAGCCCTTGCTTATTAGTACACAGTATCTGATCCAGTCTTTTGGGCATTTTTAAATTGGGCTTTCTTCTTGTTATTGACTTATACAAGATCTTTATATATTTTATGTACAAATTTTTCAGATATGTGTGTGTATATACACAAATGTGTGTGCCTGGAGTTTGCATATTTGCTTTCCAAACTATGACTTTTTATGAGTAAAGTCTTTTTTTGTTTTGAGATAGAGTCTCACCCTTTCCCCCTGAGTAAAGTGCCATGGCACTATAATTAGCAAAGGTTTAATTTTTTGAAATCTGGTTTATCACTTTTTCTGTGTCTCCCCCCCAAAATATTTTGCTTATCTCAGATTTACAGAGATGCTCTCATTTGCTTTCTTCTAGCAGCTTTATTGTTTTAGCTTTTACATTTTAATTCATATCAAATTAATTTTTGTATTTGGTGTAAGTTAAGTTGTTCCTGATGTATTATCCTTTTTATATAGTGCTATACTCAATTTCCTGGTATTTTTTAGAGTTTTCAATAGCACGGCTTTTGAAGATCACTGACTTGGTTTAAGATGCAACCTAGTGGGGAAAATCTTTTAGACTGAGTTCTGCTGATGAGCTGATTGAGAATTATTTATTTTAATTGAGCACAAAGATCCCGTGTGCATGAAATATAGCTTTTACATGTATGTAGAATTATATTTCAGATTACAAATTACAACTCTTAAATAACCTGAGATAATTGTTGATGTGCCAATACTTTCTTTTTATTGAAATAGAGGTTTTCATTTTTGTTTCTAACTTTCTTTTACCTTAGTATTACTATTCGATAAAAGACATTTCTGTTGGGGGAATGTGTATTTGCTATGGCCATGCAAGTAGCTGCCCATGGGATGAAGCTACAAAGGTGAGTTCTAGTATTCTACATTTTACTAAAACTTCAAAATAGATGTTGCAGCTATAATATTTGCATTACATTTTCATTCAAGGTTGAACGGTATAAAGTCATTCTGCATATGCAAAAAATTATCAGATGATTTAACTGGTTTCATTTTTTTTAAAACAATTTTCATTTTGCTTTGGTAACTAAGGTCTTTTACTATGACTTTTTTTGTAGCAAAATATCCAAACATAAAATTTACTATTTTCAAGTGTATAATTCAGTGACCTTATGAGTTCTGAACTTCATCTGTCTATAAAACAGTTAAGCAATGAACATGGGCAGTTATAAATTATGTTCACATATTTTTATTTTCTCCCTTTCCATTTTTTTGGTCCTAAATGAGATAAAATAAAGTTCATTTGTTTTAGCATAATACTGACTTCCTACTTTGACATCTTCTCCTTTTAAAATACTAACATTAAATTACTTCTTATTTTCTCCCAATCTTTGTAATTCTTTACCTCCTGAATAGAACTGTTCAACTATTGACCTGGATGAGATATAGGTGAATATCAAGAGAGTTATTAGTAGGCACTTCCAAACCTTTAAAGTACATGTATATTTCTTTAAAGTTTTTGTTAGTTAAATCCTGTTCTAATTTTGCTTTATCCATCTTTCTGGTTGTAACTGGGTTACAAGTTTATATTTTTCTGTAAACATTAAATGCCCGTTTCCTTTGCGATGGTCGTATAGCCTCTACTGTGAAGTCTTACCACATATTTGACTGATAGATTCTTTTGTAAATGAAATTAAGAAAAGTAAGCAAGTTGAGTTTTTCAATCACATTTGTTTTCCTTACTGATTAGAAGCTACAGTGTCAGTGTGAACATAACACTTGTGGGGAGAGTTGTAACCAGTGTTGTCCTGGACACCACCAGCAGCCCTGGAGGCCTGGGACCGTTTCATCTGGAAACACCTGTGAAGGTGAGTACACTCACAGCATGAAGAATGTGGTCTTTCTTCCTCCTAAGACACACGTATATGAAAGTTTTGGGTGTCTGAACAACTTTTATTGTTAACAGATAACTTGTTTTCTCAGAAAGTAATAGTTTTCAAAGCTACAAGTTACCTTAGTAGAGTCTAAGTTGCTGTTGTGGCCTAAACTTATCTTTATGGATTTGCTATTTTATCCACAGGCTCCCTTCCCTTACATTCACTTATTCTTTATTAATTTGGATTTAATTTATAAATAGGTAAGGTAGTTGGTCACAAGATCCTAACATCTAATAATATAGAAAAATATTCAGTAAAAAGTATTACTCCCACTTCATTTCTATCCTTTTTATCATTTTCTAGTATATTGTTCCTAAAATTGTTATGCAAATAAGGCACACATTAACATATTCCCACTCTCAAGAGAGTTCTTACCTAGATGATGTACTATGCACATCATTCTATACATTGGTTTTTATACTTAACAGTGAACCTTGAAATTCTTTCCATATTAACAATTTGAAATGCTGTTTTTCAAAACAGTATGGTGGGCGTACTGGCTCATACCTGTAATCCTAGCACTCTGGGAGGCTGAGGCTGGACGATCCCTGGAAGTCAGGATTTTGAGACCAGCCTGAGAAAAGCAAGACCTTGTCTCTACTAAAAATAGAAAATTTAGCCAGATGTTGTGGTAGGTGCCTGTAGTCCCCGCTACTCAGGAGGCTAAGGCAGGAGGATTGTTCCAGCCCAGGAGTTCGAAGTCACTGTGAGCTGGGTTGAGGCCCTGGTGCTCTAGGATGGGCAACGGAGTGAGACTCTGTCTCAACAAAGCAAAACTCTTGTACATAATTCTGAATTTAAACGTAACATAATCTATTCCAATAGCCACCTATCCATGGGTATTTTGGTTCTTGCCAGCTGGTTTTCAACATAGACAATGGTGCAGTGATTAACTCTGTTCATGTCATCCACAAGTGTCCGCGTTTTTGTGAGAAATAAAATCCTGGAAGATGGTTAGCTCTGTAAAAAGAGTATGTGTATTTATTATTTAATAGCTATTCCCAAATGTCCTTCAGAATATTACCTATATCGTATTAAAATACTACTTATTCTATAATTTTAATTTATAGTCATAGAAAATTACTTAGGGAGGTAAGGATTTTCTTTATACAGGGCGTACTATGTAAATTAAGTGAGATGTTGAAACATTCTCCTAGAATGTAATTGTCACAATAAAGCCAAGGACTGTTACTATGATGAAAGTATTGCAAATCAGAAAAGGAGTTTGAATACTGCCGGCCAATACATCGGAGGAGGGGTCTGCATAAATTGCCTGCAGAACACCATGGGAATCAACTGTGAAACCTGTCTGGATGGGTATTACAGACCGCACAAAGTAAGTTTTTCTTCACCATCCTGAGCTCTGCTGCCTTCTCAAGATGGAAAGGAGACTTTGCAAGTCTCAACCTCCATATTAAAGACTCTTTCCTTTTGTAATGTTACCTGTGTCCTTGTTACAATAGTGGTCTTCACCCTTCTATTACCTTCTCTGTGTGTTCTGTCTTCTTGCTCAAAGTAGGATACTCACTTATTGTTATTTAACTTGAACTTGAGGCCCATTAGCTTTGTGATCTTATGTAATAATACTAACTGTATATGTGAAAATTCGGCCAATAACCAAAGCAGCTCTATCTTCTTTCCTATCATGGGGGCGATCAGTTGATCTTTAATTGGCTTGCAGGTGGTTGTGTCAAGGTCTGTGTGGCTCTGAGAGGTGGCTGAGTGGGAGGGCTCAGTTGCACTGGTAGTGGGAAAGGATGACACTTAGCTAATGGTGACACCAGAGTTTCAGGTTCTTGGTCTTGGTGATTTGAAGAATAAATTCGCGAACCACAGACAGAATTTGTTTTTTATTTATTTATTTTTTTAAGACAGAATTTATTTACAGAAAAGAATAAAAAAACACTAAAGCTTTCGGTAGAGAGAGAAAACCCAAGTCAGGAGAGAAAAGCTCTGTTTCTCTCCCCATCTCTCCATCCGGGCTCTTTGTCTAGGGGTATATAAGGGGGGTTTTTTCTATATGAGGCCAAGAAATGAATGGACGCAGTCTCCTCCGCTGGGGCAAGGTGAATGAATGTATTAATGAATGGACACAATCCTTTCACAGAATTGAGGCCTAGGAAACTTACATGAAACTGACCTAGGCATAGGAAATGAGGGTTCTGTATTCAGTCATAAGTGCAAAGAGAAGAACACACCACCGCGCAGGTGTCTCCCCAGTAGTTGTCCGGCCCCTTTGGCTATTGGAGCCTCGGGTGGGGGTCGGAGGTATACCCCCCCCACCCCCTCCTATCGTCCAGCCTGCTGGTTCCTCTGCCGGCTCCCGCTGCACCAACACTACTAAGGTGGAGGTGGCAGGTCCTCCAGCTCAGCCAAGCTGGAGCGCCACCTGTCCTGTATCAATGGTGCTAACTGTTGTCACCATCAAACCAATATTTGTGGCTTCCTAGCTTGCGATCAGGTTATCTTCCTGTGATGTGTGCTTCCTCAGCACACAAAATCATGATAATGACTGCATCTTTAATAAAAAGCTGATGCCTTGTCTGTGGCGTATGGTTACTACTGCTGTGATTTCTAGTCAGGTAATGCAGGACAAACTTTGCCTTTCAGGTTTCTCCTTACGAGGACGAGCCTTGCCGTCCCTGTGACTGTGACCCCGTGGGGTCCCTCAGTTCTGTCTGTGTTAAGGATGACCCCCATGCCGACTTACACAACGGTAAGTATGTGATTCAGTTTTGTACTCATAATTGATTTGTGTGTGTGTGCATGGAAGATTTGTACCTAGTAGAACTCTTACTGTTGTGTAGCAGTTTGGTGATACACATGATTCCTTTTCGGTTTCTTCTGTTCACCTAATATTTATCAAGTCACTATTAGGACCTGGGAGTGTGTACTGGAAGAGCATGGCCAAGGTACCTGCTCACAGGCAGGTACGTGGGTAACATACCACCGTGCAAGGACAGTGCTGTGGGCATAAAGCAAAATTATGATTTGTGGTTGGAGGGAGATGGGGTAAGAAGTGGACAAAGTTGGGCCGATGAAATGACATTTGAGCATATGTTGGTTTTTGTGATCGGCTTCTTTCATTTGATGAAAGAAACAAGGCTCGGTTTAAAGCCAGATGTGGAACACGGTAAATAGCATTTGCTCTATTTAGCTCCTGGAAGACACTCAGAGGGCTTTGCATACATCATCTCACAAAGCAAGCAAATCCTTTAGTTAACTTGTAAATGTCAGTGTTCTTTCCCTTTCAAAAACTGGCAAATGGACTTGTCAATACAAGAGTTTCCTGAATAGGTTACATCCATTCAAAGACTTCTGTGACCCCCTCAAATTCTCAGCCACCTGCCACTTAAAATGGATATTGACCATCTGGGGTGGGTGTGCACCCGTGGGACCCATGGGAATGTGCAGGGCAGATTGCACAACTCTCCAATTCTATCATGAATTACACAACTCTATCAATTCTTACATGAGACAGGATGGGAAGGTGATGATGATGATGATGAAGGTGGTGAGGGGGGCAGTGGTGGCATTTAATTGGGTTAATTGGGTTGGTTTAAAAAATATATCACTTAACGTTTTCAACACTGGCAGATAAAAATGGTTTAACCCATTTTACAGTCAAGGAAGCTACAGCTCAGAGCAGTCAAAAAACATGGCCAAGGTCACACAGCCAGATTCCACTGACATTAGAAGGTGCCACTTCCCGCCCTCTGCCCGTGGCTTCTGTACTGTTTTACAAAACTTTTGTATAATTTACTACCACACTTCCATTTAAAGTATACAATTCAGTATTTTGGGATATATTCGTGGGTGCAGTCATCATCACTCTAGTAACAAAATATTTTCATGACCCCATCAAGAAACCCTTTGCCAATTAGCTGTCACTCCCCATTTCCCACCAGCTCCCTCCCCACCAGCCCTTAGCAACCACATACTTACTTTCTCTATATAGATTTACTTATTGTAGACATTTCATGTAAATGAAACCATGCAATATGTTGGTTTTTGTGATTGGCTTCTTTCATTTAGTATAACATTTTCAAGAGTCACCCCAATTATAGCAGGTGCGGTATTTCTTTTTTATTGATGAGTAATATTTCACAATACGGTCATCCCACCTTTAATATATCCATTCATCAAAGGATGAACATGTGGGTTTTTCCTGCTTTGTGTCTTATGGACGATGCTGCTAGGAACATTCATTTGTGTTTTCATTTTTACTGGGTATTTACTGAGAAACAGATCACACGGTACGTCCATGCGTAACATTCGGAAGAATTGCCAAATGGTTTTCCAAAGTCACTGTACTATTTTATATTCCACCTCCCTCTGTGGGTTTCGTCTGTTTTCTTTCTTTAAAGTAGGAGTTGGCAAACTGTGGCCCAAGGGCCCAACCTGGCTCACTGCCTAATCTTGTGAATAGGGCTTTATTGGAACAGAGTGATGGCCGTTTGCTTGTGTATTCCCCGTGGCTGTGTTTGAGCAATAATAACTGAGTTGAGTAGTTGCAACAGAGATTCTTGGCCCCAAAGCCTAAAAAATGCACTCTCTGGCCCTTTTCAGAAAGCGTTTGCTGACCCTGCTTTAAACCTTTTACCTCCGTGTTGGGTGACTGCCATTGTTTTCTCTCCAGGGAAGTGGCCAGGTCAGTGTCCTTGTAAGGAAGGTTATGCAGGAGAAAAATGTGATCGTTGCCAACTTGGCTATAAGGATTACCCAAGCTGTGTCCACTGTGACTGCAGTACAGCTGGCAGCGTGAATGACGATCCGTGCACCGAGCCCTGTCTTTGTAAGGTAAGCAAGCATGGAGGTCAGTGACACCCCTGAGTTTTCCTTTGAGATTCTCTGAAAAAGGAGCATGTTCCTTTGGCTCCAGTAATCAGTTCTTGAGCAAAACAGTTGAAAGTTTAAGAGAACTCCCTCTTACCCTGCCTTTTGGGAAGCATAACACGTCAGGGCAAGTTGGCCACCTTGTATGTCTGTCCTAGGACTTAGCGATTCCCGTATATATTAGAGACATTCCTATGTCTTCTCAGATGAAACTCACCACTGCACAGAGTTTCTTTTTCTTTTTCTTTTTTTTTGCAGTTTTTGGCTAGGGCTGGGTTCGAACCCACCACCTCCAGCCTATGGGGCTGGCACCTACTTCCTTTGAGCTACAGGTGCCGCCCACAGTTTCTTAAGCCTTGGCTTAATTCCTCGGTGACATTCTCTTCCAGCTTTGTATTTGGAGAAGAATCAGGTAATATTAAATTTCTGAGAAAACTAATTAAATATTTAGATAATATTATTTAGGATTTCTCTTTAAAAAAAATTGAACAATCATAAGAAGTAAATTAATATGGTACCAATGAGAAGTTTTATTTGGCCAATTGATATTAATAACCAAGTTCCCCAGTAATTCATAGGATTTTCCTTTGTTCCTTATGCACTTATTCCCATATGACAAAATCTGAGTCACATGTTATATATGACCAAAAATAATCTTGACTATTTATGAATAGAACAATTTGATAGCCCTCTTCAGATTTGAAGGTGCTTGAAATATCAGCAAAAATGGAAGATTTAAAACAAAACAAAAGAATGCATATAAATGTAATGACCAAGCTCTAAGATCTCTAGCCTTATCCTTAATACAGAAATCAAATATTTATGTCAGAATATCTATTTAGGGGCGGCACCTGTGGCTCAAAGGAATGGGGCACCGGCCCCATATGCTGGAGGTGGCAGGTTCAAACCCTTATGAATAAAACTTCTCATTAGTACCATATTAATCTACTTCTTATGATTGTTCAATTTCTTTTAAAGAGAAATCCTAAATAATATTATCTAAATATTTAATTAGTTTTCTCAGAAATTTAATATTACCTGATTCTTCTCCAAATACAAAAAAAAAAAAAAAAAAATCTGTTTGGCTCAGCACCTGTGGCTCAAGCGGATAAAGCTCCAGCTGCATACACCTGAGCTGGCGGGTTCGAATCCAGCCCGGGCCCACCAAACAACAATGACGGCTGCAACCAAAAAATAGCCGGGCATTGTGGTAGGTGCTTGTAGTCCCAGCTACTTGGGAGGCTGAGACAGGAGAATCGCTCGAGCCCAGGAGTTGGGGGTTGCTACCCCTCTACCCAGGGTGACAGCTTGAGGCAATGTCTAAAATAAAAAAAAAAAAAAAGTCTATTTAGGAAACATGACTTTGGACCTTTAGTTATTCACCTATTTCTGTTGTGGATCACTGAACACCTGTCTTGTTAATGTCATCTTTTCCTGTCTAGACACATTGGTTTCCAAAGCTGACCTTTTGCCCTAACTTACAGGAGCATGTGGAGGGGAAGGACTGCGGTCGCTGCAAGCCCGGATTCTACAACCTGAAGGAGAGAAACGCCCAGGGCTGCTCCGAGTGCTTCTGCTTTGGTGTTTCTGACGTCTGTGACAGCCTGTCCTGGCCCGTCAGTCAGGTCAGAGACAGCTGAGTTTTAAAGAGCAGATCGTTTAGCCCATGATTTTTAAGGGCTATGTTAGGAAGCAATGGAAGTGACTTCCTGTGTATACCTCTGCCATCACTTGGTAATGACACTGGCCTGGGTCAAAGAAAGCCCACTGCTAGAAGTGCCCCTGAGCTGCTTACAGGCCATGAGTTTCTCCCCTCATCCGTTCCCCTACGGGATGATAGCGCCCACGTTCCTTCCGTGTGGAAATGCGTGGCGGGGCAGTCTGCTCTTAGCTCACCGGCCCCACTGGGGGAACATCCCGGGCCGTAGGGTTCAGAGACTGTAGCAGACTCTCCTGGGGCAAGCGTGGGAACAGCAGTGAGTGGCCCAAGGCCTGTGAGCCCAGGCAAATCGATTTTGGAACATGGATTTCTCAGGGGAATGGGACTGGGTGGGTGGGTGCCAAACAATGTCTAGCGACAAAACCAGTGTGATGGCTGGAGAGGGGGAAGGAGCTGCTGCAGGGCCCGAGGCTGACCCCTTGGAGATGGTTGTGGCCCCCATGCCACAGGGAGTCCTGTCCTCTCTATGTAGATGACGGGTCAGGAGTGCAGGAGCTGGAGATTATGATCTTTATGCATTTTGGTAAAAATCAGGGGACAACAAAGAACAGAGAATGAGTTAGCAAGAGACGTTTTATTCAATGCATTCATTAAGTTCTTGGTTGTTTTTTTTTTAATCTAAAATACAATGTACAGTCTTTGTGGTTTTGCCCACTTACTTGCTCGTCACTGATAGGCATTGGGGGTATGAGACTGGTCCTCAGGCTTTCCGGGTCCTTTGACAGGTGTTGAGAGGGTCAGCAGCCACGCTGTGTGAGCACCTGCCCCCGAGAAGCACGCAGCATCTGGTAAAATCTGAGCTGACTTCCATTTCATGTTCTAAAATTCTTGGATTTTTTTTTTTTTTTAAGGTGAACAATATGTCAGGTTGGCTGGTCACCGACTTGATCAGTCCCAGGAAGATCCCGTCTCAGCAGGATGCGTTGGGCGGGCTTCACCAGATCAGCATCAACAACAGTGTGGTCACGCAGAGGCTGACTGCCCAGTACTACTGGTCAGCCCCCAGGGCCTACCTCGGGAACAAGGTGCGTGGGCCACAGAGGCAGTGACGTCTCGGACAAGGGTCTCAGAGGGCACAGAGAAAGGCCTTCTGCTGCCGGCATTTTAAGTGCTCTCTTTGGTCACTGAGTGTTTGACCAAGCCTGTCACTACCTTTACATCTGTTACGTGGGAGCTTTTTGGTCCCTTTCTGGGTTTTAATCTCATCATTCAAATATGAACTGCAATCCTTGGCCCAGCTGCTATGAGGTCTGTCTGGGAAAGTCTTATCCTTTCCCTGGACAGACTTTTCTCTGTCCTCCTCTGGCGTCTGGATCACTTGGGCCTTTGTGAAGTGTTAATCGCGGTTCCGCTGTGTTCGGTCCGCCATGGACTCAGCGTAGCTCCCCCTGGCTTAGTAGACACGGAAGTAGTATCTGGAAAACTTACTCAGGGATGTTTCTAGCAGTGGGATTAAGGCGCTGCCTCTCACTTCCAGGATTGTGGCAGACTCTTGAGCCTATGAAGTTCACATTGTTTTAATTTGAAAAATGTGAAAATGAGGCCAAGTGCAATGGCCCATGCCTGTAATCCTAGCTTTTGGGGAGGCTGAGGCAGGAGGATGGCTTGAGGTCAGGAGTTCAAGACCAGCCTGAGCAAAAGTAAGACCCCCGTCTGTACTAAAAATAGAAAAAGAAGTTAGGTAGACCTGGTGGCATGTACTTGTAGTCCTTGGTGCTCAGCAGCCTGAGGCAGGGGGACTGCTTGAGCCTAGGAGTTTGAGGTTGCTGAGGGCTAAGCTGAGGCCTCTACCCAGGTGACAGAGCAAGACTCTGTCTCAAAAAGAACCGCAAAGGTGATTCTGCAGCTTGGAAATTGTTCCTAAGATTGAATCTTCCCTTCAGCAATGTGTTTCCATTCTCCTCCCCAGTTATGCCAAGATACATTTGGGGGAATCTATCTCAACATAGCTCTCCACTCCCCTACTGGGAGTCTGGTTTGTTTTAAAATAATGGTAAGCTCTCCTAGCAGTGTAGACTTATAGCTTGGTAAGTTCTTAACTTAATTTGATGGTTATATTTGAATTTTATAGCTTGGTTTTTATTTTACTGTTTTGTTTTGTTTTTTTATTTGTTTGTTTTGTAGAGACAGAGTCTCACTTTATCGCCCTCTGTAGAGTGCTGTGGCGTCACACAGCTCACAGCAACCTCCAACTCCTGGGCTTAGGCGATTCTCTTGCCTCAGCCTCCCGAGTAGCTGGGACTACAGGCGCTCACCA
>CAUYON010175191.1:0-32997 GCA_963573935.1 Arctocebus calabarensis
GATCTTTGAGGGCTACACCTCCTTGTCTCAATGTGTCAAAATCTTTGGTCATTTTGTCTTTGAATTTGTTCAGTTCTTGAGACATCTTTTGGGTCATCTTTTGGATTACTGCTTGAAATACTAATTCCATCTTTTCCTCCACTGCGCTGACACTTAGTTGCTATCCATACTGTGAATTCAACTTCTGACATCTCAGTCATTTGCTTATGTAAGGGATCTTGTGCTGTATCTACCTTGTCATTCCTTGGGGGAGTTGATCTACTCTGATTATTCATATTGCCAGAGATTTTCTATTGATTCTACCTCATGATTATTTTTTCACTGTTGCCTATGACCGTCCTCAGAGTTGGGGAGACGTCTCTCCCAGATCAGACCCTGGCTGAATCACCCAAATGAACTTTTAGTAAGCATATTGAATACCTAAGATTCCTATCATCTTATGGAACTGAATTACTATTGCTTTCCATAAATCTTACCTTGATAATATTTTGAAGCCCTCTAAGTCATAGTCATGAAAACTCATTTTAATAGATAAGATCAATCACTCGATCAAAAATTATTTATCAATCCTTGGTGTTCCCTTATCAACAAGAGAGTAGCTATCATATATTAGGTAATAAAAAAAACACATGATATCTCTCTGTCCTCAGAAAACTTACTCTTCAGTAGAAGTGCAAAGTATGGTATTTAATAGTGTGAAAACACATGTGGAGCAGAGTGATTCATTGAAAATAGTCAATGTTTTCTTTTCAGACCTTCTGCCGGGTGCCTTTTTCCCCATGCTATCACCACCTGGGAGCACCTAGGGTTCTATTCGTCCACAGCTACAGAGAAAAGAGATGACAAGGAAGGAGTTTAGAGCCATAAAAAGTCTTGATTAAGGTGAATCATAAGCCAAGTTTGACTTAAATAATGGACTTGGAAACAACTTGTGATAGGAGTCAGACTTTTTTATTGGATTGTTTGCCTCGTTTTAATCTTAGATTTGGTAAAAATTCCACAGCTACAGAAGTGAAGTGGGTATTTCAGATGATGCAAGGTGTGTAGAGATGAAGCTATGAACACCCTTTAACATTCCAACAAGGTTGGCCTGTGTAACAGGAGATGGTGGAATGCGATATAACCACCATCTCATTATGTGGAACCTTGGCACAAGATAACTGATTTGGAACCTACTTCCCATCTTGAACACTGGAATGTGGAGACAGCTCTGTCTTAGAAATTCTTCATGTCTCTGTAGTCAGAAAATGTAAGTAGCAACGATGTTGCTACATGAAGAGAGAGCCCAGGCAGCTCTCTCAGTCTCTTACTGCACCCAATCACTTGGTAGAGCAGGCAAAGTTTTCTGTTCCTGAGAAAAGGTGCAAAATTGAGAGTGAATCTGTGTACATAGACCTGACAGTATCTTGGGGGATTGACAAGTATATGCCACAGAGGAATATGGCATAAACCAGAGATTGGAGTTAAAGGGAGATGTAGACGTTCAGCTAATATCAGTAAGGACAGTGCAAACAGTTCAAGACCAGTCTGCAGTGCCTGCTCCTCAGCCTCTTCCCAACACCTCTGTTCTGTAAAGCTATGTTAAATATCTAAAAACTTTGATGCCACACTGGAGCAAAAAAATAAAAAAGGCAGTTTTGGGGGGGACCCTTAAATGAATGAGTTTATAGCTAAAGGAGCTAAGAAGACTTGGAATGTCACACTAATCTTCCCTTCTTGGGACACAACTTGGGTGGGGGAATTAAAAGAGAAGCAAATGTTTTTTCTGCACCCTTAGAATTGGTGGCTATTTAGAGAGTTAAATGAGAAGAATTTTTTTCATGGAGTTTAAGTTAGTGCTTCTTTCCAAAAAATGTGAAGGGTGTGAATTTTACTCCTCCTCCAAGTTAGCTTGTCAAAGTTGCATGGATGGTGGTAAGAGACACAAGACTCTTAGATCAGTGATGGGAGACCATTTATTATCCCTCACTGTAACAGTGACCAGAGTATCAGCATTTTTAGTGCAGTTCCCTGTACCCTATTTCCTATAGGTAACAATAATGGGATCAAATGACACCAAATAGGTAACAATCATGGGATCAAATGACACCAAAGGTGGATTGTATTATAGGAGGGCAGCTGTGATTCCAGGAAACCCAGATCTTTATGTAATGAGTAGTAAACATGCCCGCCCTTTGTCCTTTGCTCTGGAAGGAGACATTTTCTCTATTTTCAGGGTTGCTCTCTATCAATCATCTTGGAAAGAGAATTCAGAACAAAGGGCAACCCATGCCTTGCTCACAGGCATTGCAGAAACGTCAGCGATCCATAGGGATCTGTGTCCCTGCACTGTACTTATCAAGTGCACAGTAATTTTTGACTATTACTAAAATTATCATTATATTACTGTTGTAAAGCAGCCAATACAAGGTGATCTCTCTAGTACATCACTATTTTCTAATATATCCCATACTATTAGTTTGAAAAGACTTTATAAGTAAGCATTGGATCCAATCAGACTATCAAATCAGAAACTGCTTCATGGGCATGATTTTTAAAAACTATTAAAATTTTCTAAAGAATTGTTTCCAAACTGAGTAAGATTTTCTCATAGAAATTGAAGATATTTCTGTGAACTAAATCTTTCAACAGAGAGAAAGGGCACTTTTCAGATGTTTTCCATCATTTCAATAAAATGAAGAGATAATATTCTACTTAAAACTACTATTTTAGCATAGTAATACCCCATGAATTTAATTACAGTAAAGATTTATTCACCGATATGCCCCATCCTCCCTTCACTTGTTGGCAGCGATGCATCTCCGTCTATCATTTCAAGTGATTTGAACATATACACATAGTTTTCCAAAATGTCAGTGATGACTCTTAAAGAATTAAGTAAAAGTCTGTGTTTTTGAACTAGTTTTGTGTATTCTCCCCGGTTCTACTGTTCCCTTTAAAGAAAAAAGTACTGTAGGAGTATTCTTATAGAAAAAAATTAGATTTTCCTAAATTTAAGCAACTTCTTTCTCTTTTTAGGCCTAACTTAGTTATGATTTTAGTATCTTACTTGGTAAGACCAATTTCTGTTAGTAGGGTCAAGGGTAAAAAGTTCAGCGAGCCTTGTAATCAATTAAGGTGTGTCTGCTTTGCCTAGAACTGAATTTTGGTATCATCTTCTAAAGTAGTTATAGAAAATATCTAGAAAAAGAAAGGTGGGACCATGGTTATATTATTTAAATAACAAAATTAAACTATTACACTTTTAACAGTTCTGTCCTAAATTCTTGCTGGTAAATTTTAGCCCCTCTGATGGCTTATTGTGTTTGGTCTTAGATTAAACAGCTTATCTAATGAAATAATGCTCATGAAATTAATCAGTAACATTATCATTATAGGTCAGTTTAAATTATACTTTATTTAAACATAGTATTAAAAGGTACCCTAAGAAAACTCCTTATCTAATAAAAACCATAGTGTGGATAAAAGAGTAAGGTATATTGAAAAAAAGATCAATACCATAGCAGTTAAAATTTCATTTAACCAGTATGATTAAAGAGTAAGTTTCAGTGGTTAATTAAATATTGTTTCATTAGTCAATAACTAATAAATACAACATATGCATTAATTAAAAGTGGAAATTTTGGGGGAAGATTTAGAAAAGACAATTCAATAATGGCAATAATTTTTCCACGTTATCATGCCTCAAAAAATAATGGTAGATCTTGCATTTATTCAGTGTCATAATTTTCAGCAAAACAATATCAAAACCAAAAATATAAATTAAAGGGCTATAATTATAAAGGGAACAGGAGATTTAGATAAACTAATGTGATGTACCTTGGAGGTATTATTTTAAATAACCTCAATGTTTTTGTTTTAATTTTAACTTTGATATTATTCTCACTATCAAAATAAAAGTTCCGAATGTATAGAAGAGTATATGTTTGCTTTAGTGATGTATTTCTGATGACTGACTTTCATCAATAAGGACATTCAACTTTTAAAGAATTTTTTTTTTAAAATTCTACAAGAAAATGTTTGTCTAAGCACATCAATAGCACTATTTTTATTAAATCTGCTGGCCAGACATATTGCCAGAAACTGGAGCCAGGATAATGTTTGAAAAGAGTGAAACTGGAGCCAGGATAATGTTTGAAAAGAGTGAAAAGGGAAAGAAAACAAGTATGACAATTATAATTCAGTATTAAAAAAATAAGAATTTGAGGCTCAGCACCTGTGGCTCAGCGGTTAAGGCACCAGCCACATACACCTGAGCTGGCGGGTTCAAATCCAGTCCGGCCTGCCAAACAACAATGACGGGCTGCAACCAAGAAATGGCCGGGCATTGTGGCAGGTGCCTATAGTCCCAGCTACTTGGGAGGTGGAGGCAAGAGACTCGCTGGAGTTGGAGGTTGCTGTGAACTGTGATGCTATGGCACTCTATCCAGTCTATCCAGGGCAACAGCTTGAGGCTCGGTCTCAAAAAAAAAAAGAAAAAAAAGAATTTGTACTTTTTTCCCAAACTAGAGACTATCTGATATATCAAAAAGAGTTAATTGACTCATACCAGCATTTCTCAGATTGTAAGAAATATTAACAGGTGCCAAGGGTAGGATTTTAAATTTTTAAGACTAAAAATATGAAACAAATAGTGCACATTATTATGAATTGAATTGTCCTCCCCAAAATACTCTTATGTTGAAGATTTAATCCTTATTAGACTATATTTAAAGACAGGTCTTTAACTTAAATGAAGTAGTAAGGATGACGTCCTACTCCTTACAAGAAGAAGAAGAGAAACAGAAGATGTCACAGAAAAGGACGCGCTCCGGACACAGAGACCTTCAGCAAGCCCAGGATGGAGGCCTCAGGAGAGACCAGACCCCAGGCACGCAGTCTTGGACTTCTTCTCATCTCTAGAACTATGAGAAAGTGAATTTCTATTTTGCAAGCCATCGGCCTGTAGTAGTTCATTAAGGCAGCTCTAGCCCACTGAGATATACATAGCTGCAAAGATTTTTGCTACTACTTGATAATTTGCATTGAGAAAAGCTGTGTTCATCTTAAGGATATCTAGAAGTTGTCCTTGTGATACTTGTTTCATTTTCTCTTTTAATTATTTTGCTCTTAATAAGAATTTTAAGAGTTTTTCTGACGTGTTAACTTCTGTTCTGGTAAAACATTTAAGTATATCCCTGAATCAGACCTCTACAGTTTCTGCTGCAACTAATTTATCAGTCCTGTGTTTTTTCCAATCTGCCTTAATCCAATGTCCATGTCACCTTCTGGTGTTCTCTCAATACTATATCCTTTTGAAAATGATTCTTTGTAGCTCTGCTTGGGAAATGATAATTTACCATTTCTAAAATGCAGTCGCATTTTTAGAAAAATCCATTCATTGCAATGTTATGTGAACGAACAATTGACAAATAATGACAGTTAAATTTGTCATTTTTCTTCTCTCTCCTTGCTTCCCATTTATCCTTGTATATACATTTCTTTAAGCAATGCTTTCAAAAGGCATTGCTTGATATAAATGCATCTTAGACTGGTTTCCCCAGTCTCAGGGAGGTACCAATTATTTTAACCGAATGTAATTCACTTCACTCCAATTCCTTTTAACAAAGTATGTATTATTTTTTTAAAAGTATGTATAATGCTCATCTAGAATGTTCCAGAACATGCCTTGACTATAACTGCACAGTCCATTGTTTTAACCACAGATAACCTAAAGAAGAGAAACTCCTTTTAGTGGTCTGAAAGTTTCCAAACTCTTCTTTCTGCTAATCCACGGCAAGTTCATTTGTTTATCACACACACACACACAGTGGATGATAATACTTGATAATACTTGTTTCTATTCCTTTTAGCAGTGAAGCTTCAGCCACCAGGAATACATGAATTATCCTATCTCAATATTTCTTAAGAAAGGATTTCAGCAAAAGAACGTCACTTCCAAACAGTTCAGAGTTTTTATCTTAGCACAGCTCTTCTTCTTTCTGCCTTAACTAGAACTAATATTTCATTCCTTAGGCACCCATGTGTATATGTCACCATGATGTAAAAAGAGATGTCGCCAAGAGGACTAAAAATGGACTGAGAGGACAGCTTCCTACTCCCTCATAGGTTTTTGGATGTGCTTATAACAAGTAAAGGACACTCGAGTCACTTAAAAATGCTATTTACCCCCTAGTGCAACAAGACAAAAAGAATGAACAACAGTGTTCACACGATTAGTTCTATCATAATAAAGAGCCTTAGCACCATGGCAAACATTTCAGATCAATAAAATGTGTTTACTTTTAAGTAGATCCAAACTATATGGATGATGCCAGACATTTTTGTACAAGGGCTTCCCTGCATTTCTGCCAGGAAAATAGAAATGTGGTCTGATTCATTATAAGGTACTTTCAAAAAATGTTGGAACTCTCAGGGCGCATCATTTTTAACAAGTTTTTAATCAATTCAATAGAAATATATAGCTTTCCTAATGATAAAAAAGAGTAAGGTATTTAAAAAATCCCAATTTTATCTTTGAGTAAGTAACTATAATTGAGTTCTTAGTTTGTACCAATGGAAACATTATTTAATCCTCATAGCATATGAATTAAAACAATTATGTGAGGTGGGTGCTATTATGTCTACATGTGGGAAGCATTGAGGGTTACACAACCGGAGAAAATAGATAGACTCAAGATAAAGCAGTGACGTACTGACAGAGGACTTGGGGAAGCCTTCTACCCCGGGGTACACAATGAGGGCCTCATTGTAGAGTGAGCATTTGAAAATGATAATAAAGGCAAGAAAATGTCATTTTTCTTATATTATGAATGTGAACTGAAGGTGATAGATATTCTTCCAAGAAATAAAAATTTAGGGAACACTGTTATACTGTTGGTGGGAATGCAAATATAGCAAAGTTAGAAAGAAGTATAGAGAATCTTCAAAGAATTCAAAATACACTTTTCACTTGATCCTGCAATCCCATTAATAGGCATCTACTCAGAAGGAAAAGAAAAATTATTTTATCACAAGGACATTTGCACTAGATTGTTTATTGCTGCTCAATTTACAATCACCAAGATGTGGGAACAACCTAAATGCCCATCAACTCGGGAATGAATTAACAAAATGTGGTGTATATATACCATGGAATACTACTCAGCTATAAAAAGATGGAGACTTTACATCTTTTGTATTAACCCAGATGGAGTTGAAACACATTCTTCTTAGTAAAGTATCACAACAATGGAAAAGCAAGTATCCAAAGTACTCAGTACTAATATGATGCCAGGAGACATTCTAATACACACCCACATAAGAGAAAAACTCAATTCGAGTTGGAAGGAGAGGTAGGAAGGAGGGTTATTTTTGTGCTTCCACTAAATGGTCACAATGTAAGGGTACATGGCCCACCTCCTAAGTATGGGAAACAACTACAACATGGACTTTACCTAACAAATGCAAACATTGTAACCTAATTGTTTGTCCCCTCATGTTAATTGAGTTGAGTTTTAAATTTGCTCACTTCCGGGTGGTGCCTATGGCTCAAAGGAGTAGGGTGCTGCCCCATATGCCAGAGGTGGCGGGTTCAAGTCCAGCCCCAGCCAAAAACCACACACACACACACATACATACACACAAAATTAGCTTACTTTCACCACTTACTCTGTGATAAACATTGTTTTCCACATGATCTTCTTAAAGCAGAAAGCACTAATCCTGTCTGGATGTATGCTAAACTCAGAAGTATCACATGCCAGTAAGAGAGGACGTGCCTCACGCATCCCTGTCACCGCACCCTGCAGAATGAAGCATTCTTACTCTCTCTAGCAAAACTGTGGGTTTTTCCCACAATCTGCATTACCTAAATAAATTGATTGGCTAATTAATAGTTAATAAGTAAAATGGGATTATGAGTTAAATGGAGATTTTAAGACCATCTGATGCGACATAGCATTTTACTATAGTGTTTTTGATCACCTACATCATGGTCTGCAAAGCACTCTTTTTCTATGAAGGCTTCAGAAGGGGCCAGAAACATAAGAAAATCTGGTGAAAATACATCACTTCATCATTAATTGGGCCAAAGCAGTTACCCTTCCAAATGCAAGATCTCATGAATCGTGGAGAAAGGAGGAAGCTTAAGGTCCTGGTTTGAGCAGAGTCTCCATCAACTATAAAATTATCATGTTGAGGTTCCCCTTTTCAACTGTGTGTTGACTCTTCAAAGATTTTAATAATCCTTCCCTCTGCAGTTAGGTCATATCTAAATACTACTGAGATGGAAGGTCTGGAAGGACTGATGCCTCCCTCAACCTTAGGGGCTCATCTCCCTGGATTGCACTTAAGGGGTGGTGAAAATCAAGGTCACGGAGCGGCTGAGGCACGATCTCAGTGGCTGACCAGGGAATCCCCTGCCTTCTCCTGTGCCTCTGTCTCCCATCACAAGGACCTCCTGAATAGTCTCTGATATCTACAACTGATAATCCCAACCCACAAAACTGATTAGTCTGTGTAATTCTCTTCTGTGCTCTTACATTACAATAGAGGCTTCTTTGCTTTGTGCCAGAGTCTTTTACTTTTTTTTTTAAAGCGCTATCACTATTTAAACTTACTTCTGAATTATCTCCAAATTATCTCTCCCAAATCTTTAAAGAACTAGAGAGGAATTTAACTATTTTTGTTCTTCGTACTGTACACTATTCACACTGATTCCACCTCTGTCTGTGCTTTTTAATTTTCTAAATAACACTGAAAATGCAGAGCCTTGCCCCTGAGCAGCCACACGCTCTGGTCCACGTAGGGCTGGATTCAGTTTCCTCTCACTCTTCCTATTATTATGTGTATCTTTTACATTTTGTTACTTGTGTGGTCACTCCAAATTGGGGTGGAGGATATTTTGAGGATGGGCTACCTTGTCATGTCTGGAAATCTTGCTCCCTCCACTATGCAGTTATGGAGGAAACTCCCAGCAGTCCTATTCATCACCTGGGACGCTACCTACAAGCCTGATGGTTCCAGGTGGGTAGCTGACCCAACGAGGCTCGTCAGAGTACCTACCTGTAAAGTTATGAATAGCTTCAAGAGATTATATTCTCTGCTGGAAATGGTTTAAAATGTAGAACTCAGGAAAAACTTGTCTAAAGCTAAATAGGGACCCATTTTCTGCATGCAGGCTTGTAAGCTCATGTAGCTGATCACCAGGAACTCAAGAGAAGATTGAAGCCATCACGGAGGAAGAGTGGGAGAAAGAGAGAGACAGACTCGGAACTCGGGCGTGATGCTGACGCAGAGGGCGCAATCAGTGCTAACTGAATGCAGGAACAAATGTGAGATTCCAAACAGCTTTTCAGCCCTGATTCTAATAACTTCCTAAGGTCTGAGAGGAATATATTATATTCGTATAACAATAAGCTTTCTATTTTAGCTAGGTCACATGTTTTACCCAAAAGACTAAAAAAGAAATATCGTTTGTTCCTATACACCTGTTAAGGTCAAACAGAGCTGAAGAAATCAATGTGGTAATATTTACAAATCCCTTTCAATTTCAAGTGCATAGAATAGGCAATTTGCTTCTATATGACTTTACAGATTAGCGCCAAAGATTCTCAAACCCACACAAAGACATTTACCTACAGAGGAATCATACTGGGAAAACTACACACATACACACACACACACACACACACACAGTATATCTATCTTTGTTATCTATGTATCCATTTGTTATGCTATTCAGAGATAGAATCATTTTGAGTAGATACTGGGGCCCTCTTTAAACTGAAAGTCTGTAAAAGGGGCTCAGAACTGTCCTATTTAATTTGTGATTAAATGTTTTATCATATACAAATTATAAACATCATATCCACCTTCCTGTTAATCTTCATGTTGAGAATCATAAGACAGTCTAGGGCAGTTCTTCTTCATAAGAAGACATTTTGTACCCAAGAAGACATTGGCAACCTCCTGAGACATTCCTGGTTGCTGCAATCTGGGGGAGGGGAATATTACTGGCATCTCGTGGGCAGAGGCCAGAGTGCTACTACACATCCAGCCATCATGCACGGGACAGTTTCCCATGACAAATATTATCCATTCCAAAATGCAGTAGTGCTGAGAAGCCACCTACCCTGGAGTCCTGGACTAGAGAGAAACTAACATAGATGTCCCCTCTGTGATGTGAACAGAAACTCATGCTGAGAGGGCCTCCACGGAGAGGCTGAGGGAGGCAGCCCTCAGCCAAGCACTTCAAAGAAACATTTTACAATTCTAAGAACAACAGAGCTAATAATGTGATCTTCATATAGATTCAGGAAAGCCACATGGCAGACAAACCTCAAGACAGGACAATCACCAGTACTTGGAGATTATAAAAGCAATTTCAAACGACGTGTTAAAGCTTCCTGAAGCTTTGTCTCTGCAAGTGAAAGAAAAACCAGCACCACCAGAGAAGAAACGATCCCAGCGACTTCCCTGACTCTGCTCTGACTCAAACGCCATCTGCCACAGGGTCCTCAAACCAGAGACGGGTGCAGGTGTGGCTGGGTCTATTGCTGCTCATCCCGCTGAATGAATTCTCTAACGCTGCCTAGCACACCAATTCACATAGATAACTACAGCTAACTTTAATTCAAACTGACAAACAGTTGGAAATAAAAGATAATTTGATAGCATTCTAATTAGTAAACATTAATTTTTTTAGATTTACAATTTTTTAGGAAATTAATGTAAACACACCTACGACGAATGCAGCTCGCAGAATGTAATAACATCATTAACCCATTTTATTAGCCTGATGAATGTTTATCATCACAGCTTTACCAGCACAGTAAAAGAAACAAGATCTTTCTTTGTAGGCTCTACCTCAGTGATTTTCGAACCATAGGCCACAGTGATATTGATGGGGGGTTGTCAGTCTGTGCATGAGGGCAGCTCACAGCCTTTAGAATCATATGTCTCCATTATACTGTTTTGTTACATGTAGTTGCTAATGTAATTAAAAAAGTAAATATTTTGTAAAATATTTTTGAATTAATACTAATGTACATTTTACCAATAGGTGGTAGAATCTCAGTTATAATCAACTCTGCAGAGACTTTTTCTTTTTTTTTTTTTTTTTTTGCAGATTTTAACCAGGGCCAGATTTGAACCTGTCACCTCTGGAATATGGGGATAGCACCCTACTCCCTTGAGCCACAGGCGCCGACTGACTTTTTTGTTTTTATCTCCAGAGTGCTAAGAACCACTATTCTATGTGAGGAAATTCTGCTTATGTTCCTTGCATTTATGTAAAAAAGTCAGCTAACCATAGGATATTTCTTCTGATTCCACTTTTGCTTAGTGTGGCATTCATAGCACAGCTGTCCAAATCCACCTTGGAATTCATATTCTCCTCCAAGATCAAAGTTGAGTGTGCTTAGCTATGGGTTTTGTTGATCCATTCCTCTTGAACTTCGTTTGGGCCCATAATTACATGCCCAATATAGAGAAAAATGTCAAGAAAGAAACAGATTTCAATTTCAAGCTTCAGAGGAGTTCTGATAATAAAAATGTAGTGAAAATGATGAAAAAGTACCTTGACTGATGTGCTCTTGTTTTTAGGGACAATATACTATGTGGTGGCTGTGAGAAAGAATATGTGTCAATTCTGAGATTAGGCCTTTGCTAGGGGAAGTTGTCATTTTTCAAAAGGAAAAGCTCTTTTTGATGTGGGAAAAATGTCCAGCCGTGCTACTTGCTATGCAAAAACAGTGGGATTGCTCTCTGCATGCCAGAAGCAGGGCAAAGGTACAACCCACCCTCTGCCGGGGCCCATTAGCATCTTTTGTCATAATACACGGCAAATGGACCAGTAACTACCCACTGCCAATTAGAGTGATGATGAGCCAACCTAAAATAGGCAGGTGAGCAGAATAAGTGCCCCTGTGGTTTGCCAATTACCTAAATTATCTGCAGTAGTTTTAGTGCACAGCCACCATGAATACAAATACAAAACACTCTAGTATTCAGGGAGGTAGGCACTGCTTGGTGTCAAAAATCAGAGAGAAAATAAGCAGGATTTCAGAAACTGAGTTCTTGCAATTGCAATGTCCATTTTCACCCGGATGGAATGCTAGACTGCATTTTGTTTAATATTCTGTCTCCTCTAGGAAGCACTCTCAAAATGCTGACGCGTCAATTCTGTGCCCCATGCCACCAATCAATCGCACAAAAGATTCCAGTGATTCTCACTAAGTGGACATTGGAACAAATCTACCACACTGAATGAAAAGTTAGTATCGGAAGACCTCAAATAAATAAAACTATCTTTATGAGAAAAAGAATCATTTACAGTGGATATTGGGAGAAACAAGGAAGAAGAGGCAAAAAGGAGACTTGTAATTCCTGTCATTCCCTCAAAATAGAAAAAGAAAGATCAGAAAAGAAATCACCAGTGTCCTCTGTTGCAAACACTTTGGGCAATCATGAAACGTGAGCGACAGACTTGTGAAAAGCTGCGTCTGTGAACACCCAGTCTGGAAACGCCTCCGTCTCCATGGTCCTCACTCCAGTTGTGTGAGACTGCCTAGGAACAATGGCAGAGCTCGACTCTGTTTTAAGGGCAATGCAATATTTTCTAATGAAAAAAAACAGATGTTTAATATTTTCCATCTTGCAAAAAGTTGCACACATAGCAGCCCCTAAATTTGGCATTGGATGTGGACACATGGTCTAATGCCACTATAGTCATTTTTCAATCAAACTTTGTAAGAGGTTAGCATGTAGTCAATGGTTTCAAAAGAATAGTCCCATGCTCCGTGGATGGTGTGCACGGTGGCTGTGCTTAATGGTAAGAGCAGCAGACAAGAATCTGGGTTGTAGTACTCTGGTATTGAACTAATGTGTGATCTTTGACAAGTCACTTAATCTTTCATTTCGCTTAACTATAACAATAGTTTATCTAAATTATAATAGCAGATAATAACACCTCGCTCAAAGTACTGTGGTAAGACTTGATTAATTGTCATGTGTGAAGCACTATTAAGGTCTTTGGATAAAATGTATTACTAAAGTTCTCAGTATTATGTTATTTACCCATTAACAGGATTTCCCTGTGTAATCGTCCAATCTACTATCAATTTAAGACACGTATGGGAACACGTGAAGGTCCAGTAAGGAATAAGCATTTTTCCTACTTCTTGCACACACTGGCATTGCACAAACAAGTTCTACTTTATAGAATATTCAATATAGTTACAAAATTCCACACTGACTGTTTTATTATGCTAATTGATAATCTAGTGTGCTCCGAAGATTAAAGAAAAATGAAATTAAACTGAAAAATCAAAGGGTAACAATTTTATAATGCCTCTTTAATTTAGCGAAATACAATTAAAGTCACACAGTGATAGAATTGACTGTGAATACTAAGATGTCTATAATTGACAAAGTAAATGTTACAGAGCCAAGCTGAATAAAAGCAAAGGAAAATGCCAAGAAGATTCAGTGCCACGGGATAGCTATGTAGGCTCACTAAAATAAACTGTAAAGCATCCAGAGACGTCACCAAAAACGATGTTCTGAAGATGCTATGTCACTAGAAAATGTTTTTGGAATCAGGTAAAAATGTACACCTTTTTTTTTCAGAAAAAGCAGTCCTAAGAGGAAACTTTATCACTTTAGATACCCACATCCAAAAAACAGAAAGAGAGCACATCAACAAACTCACAAACCATCTTATGGAATTGGAAAAAAAAGTATAATCTAAGCCTAAACCTAGCAGAAGAAAAGAAATATCCAAAATTAAATCAGAGATTAATGGAATTGAAAACAAAAGAATCATTTAGAAAAGTAATGAAACAAGAAGTTGTTTTTTTCCTAAAAAAATAAATAAAATAGACAAACTTTTGGCCAAAATGCACACTTTTAAAAATAACACATTCAGGCCGGACACGGTAGCTCACTGCTGTAATCCCAGACCTCTGGGAGCCTGACATAGGCAGATCACCTGAGCTCACAGGTTCGAGACCAGCCTCAACTACAGCAAGAACCTGTCTCTATAAATAGCTGGGTGTTGTGGCGGGTGCCTGTAGTCCCAGTTACTCGGGAGCCTGAAGCAAGAGAATCACTTGAGCCCAAGAGTCTAAGGTTGCTGTGAACTGTGACACCACGACACACTACCAGGGTCGGGGGGAGGGAGAGAGAGAGAGACTGTCTCAAAAACATAAATAAATAAATAAAAATAACACATTAATTGTTGTCCTAGAGAGAAAACATCATGCTGAAAAAGAATTAGACTTTACTAAGCCTATTTGAATTACTTGATATTTATAAATACAGTGGGCTCGACATTAGGCAATATTTAATATTTAAATAAAAACATCCACAAAATATGCATAGGCACAGTCTGCCTGTGTGCGTGACAGGCGCTTGCTCGCTCTCTCTCACACCACACACACACACACACACACACACACACACACACACACACATACACGAGTTCTATGAATACAGCATATGATTTAAATGTCCAAATAGTAACTTCAGGGAGTTTCCCTTATGAAGCCAACAGGATCCAGCTTCTTCTGTAGTACAGTTTCACAAATGAGGTTCTACACATGATTGCAGCCTACTACTTAGTAAGGGGACATAAATTGGCACAAAATCTTAAGTCAGTAATTGCACAGTATCTTTAAAATACTTGCAAAATCCCCCTTCTGGGAATTTAACATTCCTAAGACTGCTTTCTTGCATCCTCAGACTTTCCACCAAAAAAAACCTGGAAGGGCAGAGTAACCTATGTCAAAGACAAACTATCTCCAACGGGTAAGTTTTAAATTAATGCAAATGTTTTATTTTACTCTGTATGTTTTGTTTTAGACATACACTTTCCCTCAAATCCCTTAAGTTAAAATTGAAACTCCAGGATAGCAGCATATCACATCATCCCTACATCTGCCTGTACCTACCACAAGCAAAGATACGAACCTATAAATAGAAATCGTGAAAAGGAACATGAGGTAATTGGACAGGGAACAGGGATACAGTGAAAATAATTGGGAAATTCTTATTTGGACATTATAGCATCTTTGAGGAACAGGCTTGTGGGAGAGTGGGCAGGAATAAGGGTAACTGGAAGTTGATCTGAGCCCTTTTTTTCTAAACATACACATTTACTTTTAATTGGCTTACTTATTGTAGCACTCTGAGTTTTAAGAACATATGCCGTATTTTAGCAGAAGTGACTGTACCAGCTTTCTCTATGTAATGGGATTATGGATGATATTTTAAGATAAACTGTCTCTCTTATTTGAATTTTTACAATGTTTGAGCATTTTTATGATTAGAAAAGGAAAAAAGCTGCTAACATTGTTGGCAGCAAACAGGATGCATTTGCATCCTGAGACACTGGAGACTGCTCTAAGAAGTCCAAGTTTCCCATCACTCATAAAACCTTGCTCAGTATGTGAGACTTATATGATTAAAATGTAAGAGGAATATTTGTATTTGTAAGCACTGGAGTCCCAGAAGCACCCACCTTTCTGGATGCTTTTGAAGAATACATCTATAGCTTTCATAAGAAAAAGAAAGTTTTAAAAGCAACACTTAGTGCCTGCTGAATGTATCAGTTGGAAATTTCAGGAAGGCTGCTCCCAGCTAAAAATAATAAAACATGCTGGATTCAGGATGACACTTTTTAAAAGGAACTGTGTATCTTCTGGACCTGAGTGCCAGAAATAGCATTAAAACCATTGATAATGCAAAATTCCTCCTCCACAACTAAACTAATGTTCATCAGGCCTGCCAAGGACGTCAAAGGGAAAACAAATTCTTACTCCTCTAACAATGTTTCCAGAAGGAAATCATCATCAACAGAAATGATGCAAGGGAGTGGGATAATGACAGTCAGAGTTTATGTGCCAGTCTGCTTATGCAGTCCTGCTCAGCCAGGCCTCCTCTATAAAAGTGCTCATACTGGCCACCATCACTCATTCAAGTATGGACCACCCACTGGAAAATGAAAAAAAAAAAAAACCCAATAACTCTCTCTCTCTCTCTCTCTCTCTCTCTCTCTATATATATATATATATATATATATATATATATGTAAATGTACACATACACGTATATGTAAATATAGAAATGGTGGAGTCAACATCAATTTTTGCCCATGTTTTAATCTCTCATAGTGTATTTTAAAATTATGTTATACATACCTGCTAAAGAAAGAAATAAATTATTTTTCTGTACCATGGCACTGGACATTTTGCTAAATCAATATTAGACCCATGGCATTTCTTAGCAATTGCTTTCTTGGTTACATTAGCTAGGATATCATCTGAATAATATTGTTATTTGCCACATCCAGACTAAATGAGAAGGCATATAACTCTTTGGGTTTATATTATAGCTATAGCTCTGTAAAATATGTTTTTAAGTAAATAGTTGGAGCAAAATTCTATGGTAAAGTAATGTATTCCTTTCTTAAATCATAAAACTTTTACTCAACAAAAATCAACTTTGTAAGTATCTAATTTATTCTCTATTTTTTTGATATTAGTTTTCAATACTATTAGCATCTTAAACTAGAAGTTGATGAGTAAATGGTCTCCTTTTAGTGTGCAGGAAGTGCATTTTGAAGAGCAAAGCTTGAGAGTTACTCACCTCAGTTCTTCTGGTTTCACCACACATTCTCTCTGACCACAGGCACATTACTGGACTCCAAATAATCAGTTTCCCAGTAAGGTTCTCACAGGATCATCATGACAATTGAGTGATGTCATCCATGTAAAACAGTTAACACAATAACTAGCACAAACTAAGATGTCACATTGTGGTTATTACTAGAACATAACTCAAAAATTATGATTTTCAAAAAAAAGAACACTGCCATCTTGCAGACTTCAGGGAAACTACTATGAAAAACACAGAAACTGCAGTTGAATTTTTGTTTACTATAGAAATAGTTTTCATTTTTTTTAATTACTATATTGACATTTATTTGGGGTTATCTTTTTATTTCTAAGTTCAATACAAAGCAGGATAATTAAAATTATTAGGCTTTAAAAAAAATAAGATTCTGCCTCCAAAATTCTGAAGATGTTATCTTCGAAACTGTTAGTTAAATTTAGTTTTTGCTACTGTACCATGGACTCTTCAAATCTATACAACCCTTTGTCTGGGTATTCATTTGTACCCTTTAGCATAAATTAGTACATGTAAGTTACAGGATTGGGTGAGTTTCGCAAACTATGGATTATCGAATCAAGGCAGTTGGTGGAACCTTGACTTGCAGCAGGTCAGACAGAGGCACAGGGAACCTGAAGACCTGGGACTTGTCCCTTATGTCTGAAGTGGGTCAGTCTTTTATAACTAAGCCCTTCAAACAGCAGAGTGTGAGGCTGACTGCAGCGGTTAGAGTCAGACCCAAACTGAATCGTAGGTAGGACATCAAGTTGGTGCCAGTGGTGCTTTGTGTCAAGAAGGGGAAAAAAGTCTCCCACAAGCCCATGATTTTTTTCTCATAATTTTGTCATATTATTTCTCTTAGTTCTGAACAAATTGTTCAAAAAAGCAAAAATTTTGTTATTAAAATGATTTATATTTGGAGAGTTTAGAACTGTTTTTGAAAGTCTTGCAGGAGCACAAAAACTCAAAATCCCTCAAATCTGTTTGTGTTGCCTCATGAAACCACACTCTTCAAAACTCAGCCTTCCAAGCCAGGCCTCTCCATGTAGCTCTCTTTTCCCCTCATAGTAACTCACACCTATGTTATATCTTATATCTTACATCTTTTAGTCAGTATTTCAAATTTTTTATTTTTCCTGATATTATTATTACACAATTTGAATTATGGGTATGCATACATAAACATTTTACACAAGTGTATAAGGTAAAAAGAATTAATCTTGAAAATTGTATATATGTAACATTCACAGGAAAGCCTATTTTTATTTCGTGCTATAATTGTGACTGTTACATGTTAGCATCCAATGCCTGGGGTGACAAAATGATGACAATAAAACATTTATTTGACTCTATTTTTTAAAATAATTTATAGCAGTTATATAAACAAGTTTTGCTGTGCTAGAAATAGTAATGTTTCAGACATCTATATTTTGCTATATTTAAATTTAAAATGCAGGAGAAAAACATTGTCCATAAAAAATCAAAAAACTAAAACCACAAAGTAAGCAAAGAAAATCAAGCAAGCAAAATAAACAGGAAAACAACATACATTAATTTAGGGACTTTCATTACCCAACAAAAGTCTTAACAATGTGATTTATAGATTTCTACAAACTCCTCCTAAAATACCACAGTTTTACCTGAATCATTCAAATTGTAATTCTACATTTCAGAATACGGGCTAAACATTTAACTTGAGTATCACTTAAAAATTAAGATTTGTGCTTTTTTCCTTCATAAGACTACAGAGTTGTTAAACAATCTTATTGGCTTTTTTACATAAAAAAATATTTTTATTTGGGGGAATTTATGTTTTTACTCGAGTTTGAAAAACAATCTTACAACCTTTTCTATTTTTTCCTATTTATTTATTTCAGAATATTACAGGGATACACAAATGTTGGTCACATAATTTTCACTTGCACATTTTAAACTGATGTTATAAAAGTGGCTTTCACCCAGAAGATGTGTGTGAATTTACCCTATATCTTGTCCCTGCTCCCCACTATTTGATTTCCATTTTTATATCCATATGTACACAGAAGTGTTGGTAGACTAGTTCTAATTCAATATTGAGTAATGCAGTATTTGTTTTTCCCTTCTTGTGATACTTCTATTAATCCATTCATGTGCTGATGAGACTTTGAGTTGTTTCCACATCTCTGCCTTTGAAATATTCATAATTATTAATTTTAAAACTGTTTCTACACCTTAAAACTCTTCTTTTCTTTTTATCTTGACTACTCCTTCTGAAATTGTATGACCTCAACTGAACATATTATTTAGGAATTTCACTCAGTCCTCAAGACTTTGGCCAAGCTACTCCCTCAGTAACTTTGATCCTATTCTTCCCCACAGGATCATATTAAATTTCTACCAATTGGATCATTTTGTTTAGGGTCAACAAAAAAACACAAGTCATTCTCACTTATACTGATGCCTGGCCAAATTTGGCTCATCAGGAACTAATGAGATGGATTTTTTAGCCTAAATACACAACTTTATATTTATCTATAAGGTCTCATTTTAGTCTGCTGGTATCATTTCACACCTTAATTTTATCATCTATTACCTTTGACATTTTTACCACTTTTGTTTCATCTAAAAATATGAAAAATATACTATGTTTTCATTCAATACTTTTAAAGCTTTAACTTTTATTTAGTCTTACTTGAAACCCTACAAATAACTTCTGTACATTTCAGGACTCTGTAAAAATGTTCCACTCACATATTATTTTTCAAATATTGAAGATAATAGCCAAAGCCATTTGAATCATCAGTAGGTTTTCTCCAAGTTAACTATTCAATAAGTCCACAGTTTCAAGTATGGATATCTATAATGTATGACAAAAAAAGGGAATAGGATTAGGAGGACATAACTTGTTCTTAATATAACTATATCTATTTTAACCAACCACACATGTTATTTTAAGGACCACTGACCTATAAATTCATTCTCTGCTACAGAATAATAAAAACTAATATTCAAGCAGAAATACTTTGCTATCTAGAATTTATATCTTTTTATTTTATTTTTTAATTTCTTTTTTAAAATAATTTTATTAAATCATAATTGTGTAAAAATATGGAACTCTTCACGAATTTGCGTGTCATCCTTGCGCAGGGGCCATGCTAATCTTCTCTGTATCGTTCCAATTTTAGTATATGTGCTGCCGAAGCAAGCACATATCTTTTTATTTTTAAATAAGACATTTGTTGATCACTTTTAGTCTGTAAACTCTCATCTTCTCACGATTTAAATTGTTTTAGAAATCTCAGAGATTTAAGATTCAAGGAATAGTTCAGGATTGCAATACAAATGAATAGCTCATAAAATGTGGATTACCTATAACAGAATTTGAGGTGAATGGGAGGTCCTCAAACAATAGTCAAGGGATCTAGATTCTGGCCTTGGTTAATTCTTTGAAAGTAAATTCCATGTATCACTTATTTTTTAGATACCTGTGACTAGCTCAAAGCCAAGTACATAGTAGGTTTTTATTAAAATATTTATTGATTGGGTGGCGCCTGTGGCTCATCGAATAGGGCACTGGCCCCATATACCAAAAGTGGCAGGTTCAAACCCGGCCTCAGCTAAAATGCAAAAACAGAAAAATAGCCGGGTGCTGTGGCGGGCACCTGTAGTCCCAGGTACTCGAGAAGCTGAGCAAGAGAATCACCTAAGCCCAGCAGTTGGAGGTTGCTGTGAGCTGTATGACGTCATGGCACTCTACCAAGGGTGATAAAGTGAGACTCTGTCTCTCCAAAAAATAAATATATTTATTGATTAAGTGAAATCTAATTTATCTGAATTGAAGGTAGCTCACTAAAGGCACATAAGTTCTCCCTGAGCATCTCATTCCATTCATTGGTCCTGACGTAGCTGTGTTTTCCTTGGTTATTGAAGATCATTTTCCTTAATTTAAGAAAGCCAAAAAATAAATGGATTAGAGAGTCAATAAAATTGAAACTGTTATTTCTAGGCCACTTCTGTGAAGAGTTGAAAAGCTGTACCTTTTCTGTATTTTTTAAATTTCAGATTAATATAAGATTATATACAATTAGGTTACATTGTTTGCATTTGGAAGGTAAATTCCAAGTTGTAGTTGTGCCTTTCCCCAGGGAGAATGGCCAGCATCACCAGGTCCCAAAGCAGTTGACACTGGTGTGGGTACAAAGGAGGGGAACACTGCTGCACTGCAGTGGGACTGAAAAATAGCACAACCCCTGTGGAAAGAAGTCTAGAGAGTCCTCAAAGAACTATGAGTCGGCCCACCATTTGATTCTGCAATTCCTTTTCTCGATTTTATATGAAAGCATATCCAGAGATTGAGCTGGGAATACTTCTGAAGTGTTGAATGAAAAAGTAATAGACGAATTAAAGTTGGACTGACATCCAAATACTTTAGAAAAGATAAATCAAATTGTGGCTGTTTAAAATACTTCCACATTTTCCAGCACTGCTGGGACTAATCTTGGAAAACATATCTCTTTCCAGTGTAATAGAATCTGCAAGTATTCAAGACTTAGTTATTAAAGTGGGATGCTTATAAAATGTGAGAATTTAAAGCTAATACATGATGTGTTAAATATAATAGCATTTCAGCTATTATATTTCTGTAGACATTCCCAACAGCACTGTAGAACTACCTAAAAAGGACCGAACACGTGTCAGGCATTGCATTAGGTATTGAGACTTTCACTGAGTTTATCTAAGGAGGAAAAATTACTGAAATTAATATAATGCAGTATGAAAACTATGCAGAATTGCAGAAAAGACTAAAATTTATTCTGACAAGTAGGAGTACATAAAAATACAGAAGTTGAAGAAAATAGTGAGCTAGGTTTTAATAAAGTAAAAGTGAAAATTGTCCAACAAGATATGGAGACTGAAGAAAAAATAGGAAGAAATAACACTCTATAGTATGTCTGAGGGTTAAATGGGATCAGATGATAGAGTGGAAGTGATTTGAAATGAGAAGATATGGGTAGATTGAAGCTATAATATGAAATTTGTATAATCCACAGGCCACTTGAGTATGTTTAGCTTGTAAACAGTAGGAATTCATATGTTTTAAGGAATAAAAAGATATTAGCATATAGCATGTTATCTTTGTCCATTCCTGCTGGTGTAAAAAAACATTATAAATTCAATAATATATAAGTAATTAAAAAAATTATTTCTCACAGTTTTGGAGACTGTGAAGTCCAGGAATATAGGAATACGTCACAGGCAGATTCAATGTCTGGTGAGGGCTGCTTCTCTGTGCTTCAAAGATGGTGCCTGGCTGCCGTGTCCTCATCTGGTGAAAAGGCTGAAACACAAAAGGGCTAAGAGTGCCCTGAGTCCTCTTTCATAAGGGCAGTGATTCCAATCACCATGGCAGAGCCCTCATGATCTAATCACTTCTCCAAAGATCTTAACTCTTAACAATATCACCTTGGAGTTTAAGTTGCAACTTGAAAAATTCAGAAATACACACATTCAACCCATACCACATACTTAAAAAAAATATTCTAAACTGTGCTTCAAGCATTCCCTCTAAGATAAATAAATTAATTAATACTGTAATAAAGGGGGGGAAATCAGGGAGTGTTTTCTAGTTTCTTTTCCAGACTATGTATTTGGAGGGAAAAATGTTAATTAATTAACTTTTCCTAGCAAGCAAGGAGGATAAAGTATTTTAGGATGAGGCTGAGTTTAGTTTGATTCAAAGTCTGTACTGAATCAGAGAACTGGAACAGGAAAAGCTCTCAGAGGTCACAAGCCAAGTCACTAGTCTCCAGCTTCAATAGACTTGACCAGGAAACCTGGCTGAGAGAGAGAGGCAGGGAGAACCTGGGCTTTGAATACTCCTTGCTACGAGAGGACTGTCATTTCTATTAGGATTGTGAGAACAACCAATACTTTCAAGAAAGATGAGAAAAATAGTGAATAATTATAACACTAAAAACTAACTTGAGATCAGTATGTTATCACATTTCTCTCTATACTTAGGATTCAGAAACTGCTACAAGCACCTGGACCCACCCAAAGACAGCAGGTGTGTGTGTGTGTGTATAGTAGAACAGTGAACCAAAATAAGAAAGAAATGATGATTCACCACATTGAAATTGTGGTATAGATTTAAAAGGTAAAATCTGTTCATTTAATGTAAGAGTTATTTACTAAAGACCAAGGAGATAAAAATGAGGTAGGAGACGAGGCAGTGAAGGGAAACAGAGAATAAATCCAATGATTAATAAAGGCTTACCCCACTGCTCACAATTCACATCCAGAACCTCAGCACTGCAACCTCAGGGATAGGTGGTCAGGAATTCTTCCTATTCACCACCATATCTCTCGGTCTAGGAAAAGACCCCAGCTTATAGTACACCCCAGCAAATTTCCATCTAATTGCTGGAATTGATGAATAGATCATGGAATAAGAATTATGATAGCAATTTCAAAAATTAGAAAACTGATGCTAAAAGAGTTTTAAAAATTGGGAAGACTGTGTTGCTAATAAGAGCCACAGCTAGGAATCCAAGGCTGAGAAAACTTGTATCAGGTTTCCCACTTCACTCATGCATCTCCTTTGAAATATCATTTACATATAAACACTGTGAAACCAATATGTGGAAAACACAAGATGTGCTCTTTACTTAGAAGGGGTCAGCTCATACAGCTAAAATGGGGAAAAAATACTAATGATCATTCAATCCACCTATATTACCAGTGCTCTTAAAATAGGACTAATTTTAGAGTGAGGAAAAATGTGAAGTTTCCAAGACTGCAAAAACCGAGCTTGGCCAAACCGTGGGCCTCGTGAGGTGTGCCTGCTTCCAGGGCTCTTGGTTGGTTCCTCTCTGCTTGCGTATAAACAGCTGGGCCTGCAAACCCTGGAAGAGCTACACAGGTATAACTTGTGATACAAATTCTGAAATGGGGGAACACTCCATACTGAGTATTCCACCTCTCCCACATTTAAGATGCTCTGATCACTGCATAGTAAGTAGGTGTTGGGCATCTAAATGGCCTTTTAAACTGAGTCTGAAGTAGGCCTGCAAGATAAAGTCCTACTCTTTCTTTGTATCAGAAATATATGGAACAAGATCTATTGGTGTGGTAGGATCTTCCCTTTAAGTTGGACAAGTTGAAAGTATATTTTCTTGAAATGGTTGTTTTCCAAGGCTCAAAAACATTTGGTCAGTATTTCTGGAAATCTATAGGAAACCACCTAATAAGAGCTGTGAGCTGTGTGAAAGTCTCATACTATAAAACAAATTATAAATTAAACCAAGAATATATTGTCATCTCTCTTTTTCTTTTTCTCTCATTTGTTTCATTAATATTGTCTTCTTGTTAATGTCATACAGGATATTTGCACAATACATCTTTCTATGATAAACATTGATTTTTGAAGGAAGAAAAATCAAGTTAAGTAAATGATATATGCAATAACATTTTTTTTATTATTTACAAGATAAAGTCAGAGGTACCTTGTTTCTAATATTGATGTAAATGGAAATGAAAAATGTTTTCCTCTAGGTCCCTGTGACTCTTATTCTTATTGCCAGAATGTAACATCCAGCACCTATGCAAGATTAAAAAAACTCAATGAAGAACGCGTATAAAACCTGCTTATGATGATCATTTCACAGTAAACAACTTAACAATTTAAAACACACCAAAATTTATTGTTATTGATATTCATTTTGCTTTGGTTGTTAAGTGACATCATCTCCTAAAGTGATGGGTGTTATAAATGTTCCAACTTCCAGCGGAAGGCCAAAAACTTACTCTCTAAACGTCTAGACAGCAAACATTAGGCCACATATTGTCTGTTTGGTCTATTCTTCTTTTCCTTTCTTTCTTTGTTTTTCCTTTTTTAAAGAACAAGCTTGTTACAAAATGTGGAAAAGGCATCCTGGGCTTGCTGGCTGGATCTGGTCAGTGCCTGAAGTCTGCCAACTCCTGCTTTTCTGCTCTAGTTTTGTCTTCACAAGGCAAAGCTCTAAAGCATTTGCTCTTACCTTTGTTGTGCAGAGGAAGACATTTTTCTGAGGTGGGAGAAAAATAAGACTTTTCAAACTCAACTACTTTTTCTTTATAGTTGAATACACCAACACTTGCATGTTCAGAAGTCCAGACACTCTTCTGTGCCCCAGCAGGGTGACTCAGCGATGCCCAGCACAGTCCCACAGAGTGCCAGCCCTCAGTTGTCCACGGACTCACTCCTGATACACAACCACAAGGAGCCTAGTTTCATTTCACCATGAACCAGGTGCACTGCGAAACACTTCAAGCAAAGATATGCACAGTGCTGCTTGATTTGACTCTATCCTTGCACTTGGCAAAGGGTCACTAAGCTCACCTTTCAGACAGCTTGAGACCTGACCAGGAAGGCCCAGCCCAGGCATCCCTGAAGCAGGGATGGGAGGTGCAAAATAAACCTCTGTCCATGAGGAGAATAAACAGGGTCATGTGACAGTGAGGAACAATCTCTTCCTGGGGTGAGAGTCAATTGCTTTTTAAAATACAATGCTCCTCCAGTGATTACTAAACTCAAACTTAGCAATCGCCTCCAGGCACAGTCAACTCAATTTAGCCATATTCACAGAAATTAAAATCCCACGTGTGAGAAAGAAAAAAGACTTTTTTTCCCAGTTTGAATAAATGCTTTCATTACTTTCATTCTGGAGTGGGAAATATAAATAGGACAGTGAGGAAAGAGTGTTGGTTTGCTTATAATACTAAATATTGCACCAACGTTTCCAGCCTCTAATGTAAGATCTGTCCAGAAGAAATTATTGCTGCAATGGAACTTCAATAACTCTTTCTAATAATCTGGCAATATTTGAAATTTTCACAGAAAGACCTTGACAGCTAACCCCACTGTCAGAGGGACAATTCCAACAGATAAATCTATTGAGAACATTTTGCAAATTTTACCAAGAGTATTATATGCATTAATTCATGATGAAGCACTAGGAATAATTAAAACAGTCCTTCCGAGTCCGAGCAGTGCACCCAGTGTTTTTCACATTCTGGATATTCCATGGATAACCTGTAGTAGGTCTCATAGTTCCTGTGATTTCCAAGCTTTCATGACATAATAGTTCATTTCTTTACCATTAAATAAATTTGGACCATGCTACTTATTAGACCTAATAATTAGTTTAAACTGTTTTATTTTGCTTTTCATTTCACTATTTAAAATTTATTTTAAATATAATCTCAATCAAAATTGATGGGTAGAACACTCAAATTTCTGCATTAAATAGTGTCTGTGGAATTTTTTTTTTTTTGAGTTCTTGAGATTACAATTTAGATTTCAAGGAAGTTTTGTTATACCTCCTAAGAGAAAAAGTTAGAAAAAAGCTACCAAGATCACTTTTTCAAAGGCACATTTTGCAGAGAAAGCAAAAGGATGAAGACAGTTTGGCAGTGAGAACAAAAGATGAGGACAAGCCTGATCTCAAATGCAATGAGGTTTAGAGAAAGAGTTAATGGTTTGGTATAAAATGGAGTAGAAGGAGAAATGGTGGGAAAATCAAAAAGCTTTTTTACCTTAAAGATACTGTAGGAATCATTGTTAGATAATAATTAGGATGAAATATAATACCTGCATTTTATTTTTTGTGTATCAGTAGGATCTTCTATTTTCTTTTTTCATGAGAGGAACGTCTCAGATTTGATCTTTGTCCCTACTCCTTACTCGTTTATGTGACTGGTAAGTCTGGGTGAAGAAACCGAACACGCTTAGCTAAGGCCCACCAGGGCTGTTTTCTTTCTTTTGCTTTTTGTTTTCAGCAGCCCATCCCTGAGAAGCAGGCGCTGTTCCCTCTTCTGAATGTTGGAATTGTTGGGATGCAATGCCTCATTGGGAGATCATTCATGTTCCAGAGCCATCTGTGACGAGTGAGAAAATCAGTCTTACTGGGGGATGCAGTATTAGCAAATTCTCCAATCAGCTATTTCTTCTCCACCATTGTGTCTCTTTTGCCTCGACTGGATTTGAATTGCTGGAGAAAGAGATGTCATAGATTTTTCACCCCAAACCCCACAGGAGAAAGTGACCTGTTAGATTCAGCATCAGAAAAGCTGGGTTCCAAGGCTGATTTTACCACTAACCTACTTAACACCCCACAAATGGGATGCTCTAACTTCCCCCAATTTTATTTTGCCACAATGGTAAGGTTTGTACTGGATGATTCCTAAGGTTTTTCCCGTTGTTGATTGGGATAGCATGGTGTCCCAATCCAGAAATAACTTATTACAAGTAAATAGATATTTTATATAAATAGAAATAACTATCATTAACTGACTAATTACTGCTTGCTAGCTACTCAACTATACATTTTATATTCACTAGCTTGCTTTCAATGTCCACAACATTCTTTTGAAGGGTCAGCCTTAAAGCCTTTCTGCAAATGAAAATCTCAATTTTAGGGACCAAGCATCTATTCCAAAGTATTACTGCATTTAAAATGTAGATGTTAGATTCCTCTAGGTCAGTGTGGCTCGAGATTCACAGGGTCACTTCACAGATAGACTTACATCAACACTTCTTCATATGTACGCTAAATGAATTGAAATATTTGACACAAGTCATATGATTTGTCACCCAAAGCCTTATCATTTTTCTTCTATACATTTATTTGTACACACATATTAATCCAGTAAAATAATTCACACATACGCTAAATAATATATCTCTATTAATGTGCAATATTGATTTTATATTATATTATCATACTAGTTTATATTATAAATACATGCATTTTTACTGTTTATATCTTTTTAGTCAAAACTAAGAACTTTAAGATGTGGATCATTTTTAAATTCATAGATCAAAAACACTGGAAAATAACTGAACCTCAGTTGAATATGAGTGTGCAAAAGAAAGCACAATATAGGTTAGATCATAGAAGAAAACAAAAGGTATGGAAAAATAGAAAGAAAATTGTGAATGTTTTCTCATTTAGACTGATCTTCCCTGAGTATTAAATATCTTTATGTATATGCCTTTGTTTTTGTAAAAAAAAAATCTAAATGGCTAAACCTCATAAAATTAGAAAATCTATCAATGTCTACTTTTTAGTAAATGACAATTAAATTTTATCCATATAATTTTTTAAGTTTCATCTGAGACACTAATTCTCTTTGCGCTCCAAAGTCAATGAAAATATCCCCTGAAGAATTTTAATATTTTTCTGCAGTAGTAAAATATAGTGTTTGAATAATGGCAAGCTTTATATCCTCACAAAAGGACATTGTGACTTAGTTTATGTTGCCTTTCATGTAAATTCACTTTGAATTCAAAGGTAATATGGTCTGTAATTAAAATGCCTGAAATAAGAAAACACACCATAAAAAGAGTTGTGGCAGGAGCATCAACTTCCCAAAAATCATTACAGAATTACAGCCAACACATCTGATTTATCCTGTAGAAAGACTCAAGATTGAAAAAATGAAAACAAACAACATTCGACACTGTGCAAAGCAAAGCACAAGGCTGGTGTTGACTGCTGTGCTCCTATTTCTCTCTGAGACTCGTGCCTGTGAGGGTCCAGGAGGAAGGGGGACCTCTCTTGGGTTCAGTTTCCTCTTCATCTGCCACTTTATAGGGTCATTCGAGGTGACTGATGCAAGCTTCCTGCAACATACAAAGGGCTCAACAAATCATAGTTATTATGTTCATGAGAATATAATTTTGTGTTCATTTCCAAACAAATGCTAATAACATTTTATATTTCCCCCAGATAATAAAAAGAAATCAATAGCTTTATTGTTCAAATCAAACAATCTTTTCCATAAAGAAGCATTAACACATTCATAGCCTCCCCTTCTTCCTGAACTTTTACAAAATTCCCCTATTTATTATATTATAATGAAGTCACTCTTTAAAAGTAATAATAAAAAAACAAACAATAATGTTACTGTTTATAAGTGAAGAACCAAAACTGAAAAGTATGATAGTCGTGAAACATTATAGACTTAACAGTTTACTACATTACATTGAAACATACATAGATGTTCACATGCTCCATAAATATTTTCAATATTTGCTATGGTATGTTCTCAAATGCATTAAACATTAAAATGCATAATTCATTGTCATAAAAAGAATGATTATGTTTGCTCAGACCTATATAAATCCATTTATGTTGGTAGCTTTTTCCTTTTTTTTTTCTGAGACAGATTTTCATTTTGTCGCCCTCGGTAGAGTGCTTGACATCAGAGCTCACAGCAATTTCTAGCTCTTAGGCTTAGGTGATTATCTTGCTTTAGCCTCCCAAGTAGCTGGGACTACAGGCACCCACCACAACACCAGGCTGTTTGTTGTTGTTGTTGTTGTTGTTGTTGTTGTTGCCGTTTGGCCGGGGCCAGGTTTGGGTTCAAAACGCCACCCTCAGTATCTGGGACCAGTGCTCTACTCACTGAGCCACAGGTGCTGCCCTATGTAGACAGCTTTTATGAGCTAGTGTGAAAGGTTTTGGAATTTCAGTGCAAAAATAAGGTATATATACATATGCATATGCACACCCAGGGAAAAACATTTTTTTTATGTATAGTCATCACTGACCTGATTACGAGAAATAGTGTTAAAAGTTCAATAAAGAAATTTAAAGATCAATATTAGAAAGCAATGTTGAATTGCTGTGCTCCATTTCCCTGCATGTGGGTTGTCTGATTCGTCCCAGAGGGTGCGTCATCAGTAGGAGTCTAAGTCTACAGATACCAGGCACCCTTATGGCTTTCACTGAACAAGTAAACAGTTGTCATGCTCCTTGTAACTTTTATGATCTGAAAAAGACCAGGAAAATAATACCATCCACTTAGTTATGCCAGAGACATATGCTATTTTGTACAAAGTCTACATGTAAACAAATAATTAAAATGTCTTTTGGAAGAGCAAAAGAATGTGATCTTCCACAATGAACAGCACCATGTCTTGCTGGTCCCTTTGAGTTTTATTGTTTTGTTTTCTCCATTTCCTTCTAACCTTGTCTTCCAATTATCTGGCTATCATGTGTTGAAGTATGATAGTTTTTTGCAGAACAAAGGTATTTATAATTCTAAACACCCAACAAACGTACTTTTGTTGTTTTATTTTTTCTTGTGGTATTTACATAATTATGTATATTTTTCTGTATTTGTACAAATTCAAGAAAATACAGTTGTGGCCACTTTTTTCAGAAAAAGCTCATTTATTAAGTAGCTTATTTGGGATATAAACCATCTTGGAGAGTTTCTGACTTTCTCAAATATTAAGCAAATATATATTATAATATTTGGTATGCCCTTCACTGTGTAAGAATCCTCAGAGAAACAGTGAAATCTTTTACTGCATTAATTGGAAATCAAATGCACATGGAAATGATTTATAATCTATAACATATTCTCTCTGTATCAGTGCAAGAAGAAAAAGAAGAAGTAACTAAATAATGATGATCTGAAATCCAAGTTACTCTGCATCTGTAACATTCAATTTAAGGGGTGGGGGATGCAGGTATTGGATGTTAGCAAAGAACAAAAACAGATTGTTTTGCAGGGAAATCTCAATGCTGAGGAGAAAAGACAACATCTGTGCAGTCAGATTCATGGTGATGCCATTTCCAGACACACATATAGTTTGTACCTTAGTCTTTCTACCGGTGAAATGAGGATAATCATTTTTACTTCATAGCATTGTTGAAAAGATGTGTAAAGCACCTCATCATTGTCTTTCCACAAATATTAGTGTCATTCATTCTTCCCTTGTCTTCTCCATCATTTAAATTTAACTCAGAAATCTTTATGATACAACCATCTTATAAGATAACCTGATGGGCACTTGAGGAATGCAGCCCAGAAATAGCTCAAATGTAGTGGGGAGCTCAGACAGCATGATCCCACAGGTACACAGACAAGGACTCTCACCCAACAGCTCTTTCCTGCTAACTGTGTCATCATCATTCTTCCATTTCCTCTTTTTCCAAAGATTGAACCCTGAGTGGCCATCAATATCAGATCCCATCAGGTCTCATACCCTGACTGGTCATCGCTCATCAGATCCCATCAGATCTCTCACCCTTACTGACCATAGATCATCAGATCCCATCAGACCTCTCACCCTGACTGACCATCGCTCATTGGATCCCATCAGATCTCTCATGCTGACTGGCCATCGATCGTCAGATCCCATCAGACCTCTCACCCTGACTGACCATCGTTCATTGGATCCCATCAGACCTCTCACCCTGACTGACCATCGTTCATTGGATCCCATCAGATCTCTCACCCTGACTGGTCTTCGATCACTGATCCCATTACATCTATCCTCACCTTAACATCTTTTGCATCTATGTTATTCTTTCTATTCCTATGCTGGCCACTGCTACAGTTTAGTTTCACAATGACATACCTATTGCAATAGTTTCTTAACAGATTTTCTTCCTTCCACACTGTTTTTTTTTAAATTTCAAAATATTAAGGGGATAAAAATGCTTTTGTTACATAGATACCTTGAAAAATGCTGTCAGTGTTTTGGTATGTCTATCGCCAGAATAGTGTTCATTATACCCAATAGTTAAGGTTTTATCCCACACCCACCTTCCCATACTCACCCCCCGTCTTGGTTTCCAATGTTCTTTGTATCTCTTTGTGATATTTACCTACCATTTAGTGAGAATATAATGGTGTTTGGTTTTCCATTCCTGAGAAACTTCACTTAAGATAGTTCTATCCAAGTTGTTGCAAGTGACATTATAACATTACATTTTATGCCTGAGTAGTACTACATGGCAAGTATATTCCATTCCACATTTTCTTTAATTGATAGGCAATTAAGTTGATTCCATATTTTGCAGTTGTGATTTATTCTACAGTAATCATTCAAATCGCTTCTTTACCTTTGGACAGATACCTGGCAGTAGGATTGCTGGATCAAATAGGAGCTCTACATTTATTTATTTGAGGAATTACTGTAATTATTTCATGTAATAATAATTTGTACATACAAAGGGTTCAACAAATCATAGTTATTATGTTCATGAGAATATAATTTTGTGTCTACCAATAGCGGATATGAACATAGTTATTATGTTCATGAGAATATAATTTACAGGCCCACCAATAGTGGATAAATATTACTTTCTTCCTGTGTCCATACCAGAATCTTTTTTTTTTTTTTTTTTTTTAATTTTTAACAAGCATTTTTGATAGGGGTAAAGTGGGTAAAGTGACATCTCATTATTGTTTGAATTTTCATTTCCCCAATGATTAGCAATGTTCATATGTTTATTAACTATTTGTTTATTTTCTACTAAAAAAATTCTATCAAATTTGGTTTATCTATTTAAAGAACCAACTTTTTATGTCACAGATTCTTACATTATATTTTGGTTTCCATTTTGTTTAGTTGTTTTCTAATCTTTGTTATTTCTCTTCTTCTGTTGGCCTTGAGTTTGGTTTGTTCTTTTTATTGTTCCTTGAGATGTGACATTAGGTTGTTAATCTGTGATCTTTTTGATGAAGGCATTTAAGACTAAATTTACTGTATCCTATAGGTCTTGAAACCTGGGTCTCCTTTGTCATTCAGTTAAAATAATCTTTTGGTTTCCATCTTAATTTCATCATTGCCACAAGGATCATAAAGTAGTGCAATGTTTAATTTCCATAACTTTATTTAGATTTGACTGTGTCTCTTGCGAATGATTTCTTGTTTCACTCTACTATGGTCTAAGAAGATACGTAGTATGATTTCAGTTCTTTTGAAATATCTGAGACTTGTTTTGTGGCCTAAGATATTATCAGTCTTGGAAAATATCACATGTGCTGAAAAGAAAAATGTATTTATTTTATTTATTTATTTATTTTTATTTATGGGGATTCATTGAGGGTACAAGAAACTATGTTACACTGATTGCATTTGTTGGGTAAAGTCCCTCTTACAATCGTGTTTTGCCCCCAAAAGGTGTGGCACACACCAAGACCCCACCCCCCTGATCCTTCCCTCTCTCTGCTCTTCCTTTCCCCACGCCTCCCTTATTCTTTCTCTCTCTGCTCTCCTCTTCCCTCACCCCCACCGTGTCATTAATTGTCATTAATTGTCCTCATATCAAAATAGAGTACATGGGATTCATGCTTCTCCATTCTTGTGATGCTTTACTAAGAATAATGTGTTCCACTTGCATCCAGGTTAATACAAAGGCTGTAAAGTCTCCATTTTTTTAATGACTGAATAGTATTCCATAGTGAACATATATCACAGTTTGTTAATCCATTCCTGGGTTGGTGGGCATTTAGGCTGTTTCCACATTTTGGCAATTGTAAATTGAGCTGCAATAAACAGCCCAGTGCAAGTGTCCTTAT